>JAUJYV010001307.1:0-19106 GCA_033995625.1 Ophyiulus pilosus
TTGACCTCCACCGAACCCGGGAGACCGACTCACCGAACCCCTGGGGTTCGATCGAACCCAGGTTAAGAACCACTGTTTTAAATGCTTGGATTCAGGAAATTTAGACTCGTATAATTATGTTTAAGGGAAGGTGTGTTCCCCGACGCCGGTGGTCGAGTGGGCTACGTGCTTGCCTATCGATCCTAAGGTGCGGGGTTTGCTTCCCAGTCGAGGTGAGTGGACATTTTTAAGGTTGGGAGAAATTTCCTAAGTTGTGGTACTTTCGGATTATAGTTTAAACCGAGGTCCCGTGTAGACTGTTGCACGTTGAAGACCCCTCGAGAGGGGGTGGAATCCCCCCTCGTAGGCAAAGTTCCCAGGTAGGTGATGAAGGCTCATCCCTTGGCATTGGTATTTAGTCTTCATTGCAGAAATAGGCCAACGTTAAAAATCAACAAACAATCATAGTAAATATGAAATCCTTAGTTTTTCTTTAAGCCCATACTAGTTGCTCAACAAACTGCCTCTCCTAAGCTGCATCTCATGCTTAAGCTAAAGCTTGAGATGTCACCCTGCCACAGTTGCCAGGTCTCACATGTGGTTGTTTTCAGTTAGGCTTGGCAATTTTTCTACGCAGCTGTGGTAAACACCTGGGACTTGAGCTACAGCTCAGTCTCAAGCACATGCAATTCTAATTCTATATTTAATGTGATGAAGGCCAAGTATACAGCATATGCTGTATATAACTGTAATTAAAATGAAATTCTTGTTTCTGGGGAATGGAATATGTACTTGCATGTGTTGTGTGGCACACAGAAAGAAATTTTGATAATATCAAGAAATGCATGCGGTATACGAATTTTTCATCTTCCAAGTAGCATATTGGGTTGCCCCTGGTGGCCCTTCCTAAATTCAGAATCGAATAGTATACGAATAAAATCGGAGAACGATATTAAAAAGGTGGTAAGAGAATGAGAGGAGAACGTGCCTATGATAATTCATATGGTAGTGCCTTGTTGTTCAGAGCTAGGGTAGGTTCGCATAGACTAACCAACATCTTGCAAAGTTCTGAACGATTACAGAAATGTGTGATTTATGCTGGGACGGAACTAAGGATCTGCAATATGTGTTTAATAATTGCTCTGCTCTGGAGGTATGGAGACAACTTCAGAGGAGGACTGGCTGGGCTTGTTCGATGAGCGGTTTAGGTTAGGTGCGCACTGGTAATTTTGTTCGTGAGTTATGTAATTATTTGATTACCCAAAAATCCTTGTCGTCTTTGTTTGGTGCGCACTGGCGATTAATTAGTTGCTTGATTTGCAGTATGGCATGGAATTCATTAAAGCTGCGAGGAATAAAAAAATCGCCAGAGCCTACAGACACGCTGGCACCTATCATTTGCAACTATTTAATCACCCGAAAAATGGAATGCGTTTCAGTTTTTTAGTTGCCTTGATTGAAAAATATCTAGTGCGTGAGGTTCAATTTCAAATAACGCTACCCATTTTGGTGACTAAAAAGTTGCCATAGAAAAACAATTGCTGGTGCGCACCTAGCCTTAAGCCTGCTACCCACTTGGCGTTCTTAGCTCAAAGTGAGCTGACAACATGAGCTGTCGCACACCGGGCACACTGTGGTGTCACTGCCCACCTAGCGCACCTCACAAACTGATAAATGATTGGCACTCCTGCTAAAAGGCGTGACACGCGTCAATAGCAGACGAAAAACAAAAGCCAACATTTTGTATGCTTCAAAGTGAGTTGTGAATCTGGCATGTCCAAGAAACATTTGCAGACGATATGTGAGCTCAGCTCACAGACGAGCACAAACCAGTGCGCATGCGCGAGCTCAAAAACCGTGCGCTATAGCAGCCGATTTTGAACTGAAAACATCAAGCGGGCCAGGTCTTAGTGGGGGAAATGTGTCCCAGAATGAATATGCACGTGTTTGCTAACAAGGTGGTGGACTTTGAAACAAGGAAGCTGCAAAACTGCGGAGATGAGGCAATGCAGTTTGGTGGTAGAGTAGCACATTGCAGGTACTATTTGTCCTGCTCTTGCTATGGTAGCGCCTTCTGTTGGAGGTCCATCTTAAAGGATATGCTACAATTCAGTTCAGTTCAGATCTTTTCTCGTTTTGACCCTCGTAAATCTCTAGGACCTGTGTTGTAAAATATTGATTGCAAATCGCGTTTCGCATTCGCCATTTTGGTACTTTCTTCCTCATATTTTAGCTCGGTTAGCCCCGGGTTCGCCAGCCTCGGCTGCACCGCTTATTTATGCCCTATCTAAGCCACGCTTTTCTTTTCCTCGCGTTTTTCGCCTCGTCTAGGCGAATTTATGACCGTCGTACGTTGCGATGGGCGTTAATACTTGACGGATATATCTCGACCATAAAAACTCCGTTTTCGGAAGATATAAATATTCCCAGGATGAGCGTTTTTCCCTCCCCACACACCATTGTCATCCCGCTGTGACGTCGCTGTGGCGGCCATCTTGCCGGCGGAGAAAATTAAGTGCGCGACGACGATTATCGTCCGTCTTCGTCTTCCGCGCTGTTAAATTATGACCACTTTGGAGATAAAATTGCTAGCCGTTTTCCGATGCTTTCCCAGCAGATTGGGCCGCCATCTTTGTCGTCCATGACCGCTTCTATATTGTGCTTGAACGCAAGGTGCATGCAGCTTTTTCTCAATGACGACACTTCATGGGAAATTCCCAGGTCTATCATTTGCTAGAATTCTCGTTTAGTGCCAATATTTATGACTCCATTTGCTTAATCGAGTCTGGAGATTCCGGCTTTTCCCATCGTAGATATATGGCGTCAGTTGTTTAAGGCAATCAAAAACCTTTTACCTGTAACGCAAATTTGGCAAATTGTAATTTGGGTATTTTAACTTCGTACCTTATGACATTTTAATGTTGGCTTTATGATACTAAATTGATTCGAATTAAACTTGTTCAACAGTATATTACCGTGTGTGAAATGAATCTTGCACCAGGCGTCTTATATTAAACTGTGTACCGTTTATTTGTCTATTTATGCGTCTATAAATCAGTAGAACCCACACATTAAAAAAAATTCTTTGAAGTTACGAAAAACTGTCGATAACTGAATTAAGGGGATCATTCCGTGAAATGTTGTATTGTTTCCTCAATAATTAGGGAATATTTCAGTAAAAATAACGAAACACGTTGGGTTATTGTATTCTATTTTGTTACTAGAGATCACATTCATTTTTCCAATCATTTATGATTTTTTTTGCAAGTTGGCATTTGTTTGGAAAACAACTGTGGAAAACATGAATAAATAAACGCAGGACAGCCAATCCGGGAATCGAACCCAGGTGCAAAGCTGAAAGCTTAAAAACACCTAGCTCATTGACTCAATATCCTTCATTTTGGATAAATTTAAAGAAAATTTCTCGTATTTAAAAAAAAAATGTTTTCAGTCAAGAAAAAAGGATCCCATGTTTTGTTTGTGTGGATCTCATGTTGCATTGCAAACGCTAAAAAAAAAACCTTATGAAAGAATGGTTTTTTCTTCAAATTTTACTTTACTTTTTCTGTAAAATTTACGGATTTCCAGGATCCACTCTTGAAATACAGTTTGATATATAACGATATAATGTATTATTCAAAAGACAAAAAGTTTTCAGTCAAGATAAAAAAAAAGGAGCTCGTGTTTTGTTTGTGTTGATCTCTGATGCATAGCTAACGCTATAAAGCCCTGATGAATGAATGGTTTAACCGAACGTAACAGAGGTGACGTCAATCGACGACATCATCAATGACAATCGATGGACGCTGCTGATGCGTCGAAAAGCTGGCTTCTGATCCTCTCTGATGCCCCAAGTCGCCCAGCTCGCAGCTTCCGGAAAGATTGACGATCGACTTTGGTTTTTGAAATACTGTTTTGAGATGTTTTCTCTTTTCGCCATTTAATCCCCACTTGTCACCCGGGCATTTTCTGCCACGGAGACATCGATAGCTTATCCTCTGAAGGACGCTGATGGGCGTTCAAAAGCCTCGTCTGGAAAGCTTAAGCTGCCTGTTTATGGCCACGCTCTTCGACTGCCCTTGTTTCGGCTGCGGCTTATCCGAATTTGCTCGAGTGAAATTCGAAGAAGTGACTTTTAAGGGCTTACCGCCATCATTGCGCGACGCTACATTAATTGTGCAATTCTCTTGAACCGGGAATGCGGATGCTTTGACGCCGCTGCAACAAGCGACTTTAAAATCCTAGTTTTCAAAGCTTCAAAATTGGCTTAAGCTTCAGACGGTTTGAAAGATGAATGGCCCGTTGCACCAGTCGTCTGCAAATCCCCGGTTACCTCAGTTGCTACTCATGGTAACGTTCCGTTAAATCTCTTCCGCAAGCCTTCACCACTAATCATAATTATTTAGCAATGGCTGAGGCAACTTGAATAACAAGAGGTTGCTGTTGTTCATTGAACTCGGTCATCACATTTAGGTTTGGACATTGACTTATTGCTAACTTGATGGAAATTTTACTTGCCATTTCTGTTAACGCCAGCGGCGAAATACCCCAAGTGACGTCTCTTTCGGTGGAGAGTTATATTCCCTTGCTCTCTGCACATGCATTAAAGGCACCTAGTACCGACGCTGGCGGGTTCGATCCCCGATCGATGTCGGTGAGAATTTTTAAGAATGGGAGAAATTCCCTAAGTGGCGGCTCTTTCAGATGAGAGTTTAAACCGATGTCCCGTGTAGACTGTTGCCCGTTAAAGACTCGTCGAGAGGGGGTGGAAGTCCCTGCTCACAGGCAAAATTTCCAAGTAGGTGATGAAGGATAATCCTCTGGCGTTGCTGGAGTATTTAGCCCTCGTGTTGCAGAAGCAGGCAAATGCTAAAAATCAACAAACATACAAATCTGACAATTAATAGCTAACTCGGTGTAAACTTAACTTCTCGTCATAATCACAGACCATGGACCCAACGCTCATTGGTGTCTGATGCCTGCTTCACGAAATATATCCATCTCCATCCTATGCAAGGTGGTGCAGCCTCTGTAGACTTACACCGCACTAATCAATCAAGTCATCCACCTACACGCATTGAGGGCGCCCTCTTCTGTTTTTCCTCATCATCCCAACCACCATGATGTGTCCAAATATGGTTGAAGTTTGTGTGATAGCCTTCTTGGTCTTCTTGGGCTTTATCCAGTTATGAAGATCTGTGTGTGTAACTTTTGTGCCCAGTCAATACGAATAATCTTCTTAAGCAGGTTCTCTCAAAAGCCAGTTATCTTCTTGTTGCCTCTTTTGTTAACACATATGCTTCCCATGGATAGAGCGCACTGCTGAATTCGCTGCTGATTGTTTTGGTGTTCCAAATCTTGTCCATTGATAGCAAGTATGCCTTAGCAATGGTCATCCTCTTTTGTGTAACTCTTTGTCCAATCCATGCAGGTCGTAAGTCATTATTCTACCAAGATGAATTGGTCTATAATTTCTAACTTGGTTCCAGCTACCATCGTACCTTGTGCTAGTTGGCTATAAACGGAAGTTGCCAATGGTGAATCCATGGTTGTTAACCAAATTAAAGAAAAGTTTATTAATCCAATTTAACATTTTGTTTAGATACACCAAGTCGGCCGAAAATCATTAACCAACCTAGTTTCGCCATCAAGGGCCAGCCGTTGACTCTGTTCTGCGACCTGGAGAGCCTGGGAAATCCCCCTGCCACCGACTACGTGTGAGTGGAATTGACTGCATGCTATTTGATCTTGTATTCGATTTTCAAATTCATTTTTATACATTTTTTGTCGCCCGGTTTCGTGTTTTGTTGAACAGGTGGAAACAAGGGGATTTTCATATCGTCGATGTTAACACTCGTAATTGGAGTTTGGGGAACGCCAACCTGCAAATGCAAGATGACTTCGAGTGTATGGCGAGAAATGCAGCTGGCGAAAGTGAACCTGCGACACTTCTTCTAGACGTTTCAGGTAAAACTCATCTGATAAATAGAATTTTCATATCAATTCCCAAGAAAATGTTTTTCACATAGAAAATGCATATAAAATGTATCATTTCTAAGGCGAGCAAACTCTAGTTTTCAGAAATTAAATTTGACGAAGGTTGCAAAATCTGCTAGTAGGTTGTACGAATTTCAAAATCCGAGTCTTAATACTAATAATCTATGTGCATAGAAATTGTATGAGCTTATTACAAATTCTGCCTTACAGAGAATTGATTTTCATTGTTATATTCTGAGTATAGTATATGCTAACTTATTGGATTTTTATCCACTTTGATGAAACCTAAATTAATTAACCTAATTTAGTCAGGCAACTTGTCGTCGAAATGGGACTACCGTTTTTTTTATCATATTTCGGAATAGAAAGGCTAATAAAATATCACATTTATAAAATATATTCATATTTTATAAAGTTTATAGGGACATACATAGATGGTAACGGTTTGTTTCCTAATTTTTAAGGTAGTGAAATTTTTCTGTTATATAAATTCTCCAAATGTTACAGGTAAAAAAATATCGTGTGAATTTTCGTGAACAAATGGTCGTTGTTAAAATCTCACATCATCAGTGAATAGAGCACACACGACTTCCTATTTAGCTGCAATAACAGAATTTTCATGACTATAATATTTAAGAAAAAAATTCAATTGGGGTGGCAAGGAATTTTGGTCCACCCTGTATATACCATCATATCCCTCATACATATACCTCGATCATCAGGAACAATAACACTTTTCCGAAAAGGAGGGGTTGATTATTAATACAATACAAAGCAATTCAATGATAATTTTATTAAATTTTTAAATGTGAACTTTGAAATTTTAAATGCGTTATTAAACTATGAAAAAGTTATACTCTTTAATATTATGTAGATGTTGGTAAATTTTATGCATGACGTGGATGCGTTTTATAAATATTTTATCATAGATCTTGAATATGTTTTTCAGAAATAATTTTCGTTCTGGATTTCCACTTGGATATGTTTTATAAATATTTTATCATACCTCTCGAATATTGTTCAGAAACAATAAGTAAGTAAAACATGCATTTTATAACAAATCTAACAAAAATTCTTTTTGCGTTCGTAGCGCCCTCCGCCTTCATCGATTCCTTGCTACCGAAGCACGGCGCTCTGGAGACGGCCACGGACATCACGCTTACGTGTCAGGTGGAGTGTAAACCGCGCTGCTCCATAGAGTGGCTGCGCAACGACGAGTTGCTACGCTTGCGTGACACCGAGGATGGAGATGCAAACCAGGCGGGACAGCGGAATGACTACTATTCCGTCAAAGTCAGCCACCTGCCCGAGAACCCCGAGACTGGCCTCTTCGAATCCGTGGTCAGCAGCCTGCGCTGGAACATGACCGCCTGGCCAGGGGGTCGCCTGGACCGCGTGCTGGACTCTGCTAACTATACCTGCCGCAGCACCCCCAACTTGGCTGGGCCAGCGGTGGTCAACACAACGCAGTTCCAAGTGGAGTGTAAGTTGCATTGGTGGGGGCATGTCTCAGTTGCACATCCATATCTTTGGGTTTTTGTTATTTTTTCGTATTCAAAACATTATGGAGTTGAGATGAGGACTGCCAATATCCAGCAGTTTGCAAAATCTCTTGCAAATTTTCAGAAGTTTGCGTTTGGTTGCTGATGACAGATGGATTTACTTTCTCAAATTATTCTGGTTTCAGATCCTCCAGAGAATATCACGCTGTCCACCTACCACTTAGCCATACCAGAAAATGAGAAATCTGCCCCTGTGTTATGCTCGGCCGACGGCCTTCCCAAAGTGGATTACATGTGGACTTATGGGAACGAAGTAGTGTCCAGTACCAACGAACTGAAACTGGACTACGCAGCCTCTCGACATCGTGTTGGCCAGTTTGTGTGCACAGCCTCCAACGACCATGGCAAAGTTAACGCCAGTGTCACCATCGACGTTTTGTGTGAGTATGCTAAAGGTTCTGGTTCTGTTACACGACCAGAGAAATGATATGTACATATGGAAATTCTTAGCCTGGCATGTTTTAATGATTGTTTTCAAAAAAATTGCTGGAGGATTGCTGTTCAGTTTAATACTGCATATATGCCAGTACACGGGGCATTTGTATCTTTCTCGTAACGTTTCTTAAGCGCAGTCCACACTGGGGCAAACAGGGAACAAACATAGGGTTTCTGAAAACATGTTTGCAAAAATGTAAGCTTGCCAATTTTCCGTCCAGAGGTTTCAGCCAAACTTTTGGAGTAAAATCATGTTTTCAGCAACATTTCGGTGTTTGGTCGAAAGTCAGTTCGCATCAAAGGAAAAAAAAAGGTTTGCTGGCCCTGGGGCTTCTACCAAGGACTGTATACTGACAACAGTGCAGTTTACTTTATGGTGGCCTTGGTAGGAGCGCCATGACCATCAATCATTTCCTCAGTTTTGAAAAGTTTCTGAAGTGTGGATGCTTATGTTTTTGCAAATCTGTTTGTCGAAACATGTCCCTAAAACCACCTTTCGACAAACAGGTTTGCAGAAACGGGGAAACTGCTTTTGTTTCATGTTTCCTCTGGTGTGAACCGACTTTTAGACCATTAAATCCAAAAACATCAAACGAAGTTTTGGAATTTGGGTTGCAATCACTGCTATCGTGTTTGGATTTGAGCGATTTAAGGTAAAAATAATAATTTTGAAATATTTTAAATTTGTGTGGCTCCCTTAATTTTCAGGGCGATGTTTTATAAATACAATAATGCGAAAGAATCAATGAACTTATTTCCTCAACAGGTTTAGATGTTTGTTATAATGTACAGTACTGTATTTTATCTGATGTATTACATCACATTTGGCGAGACTAATTGCTATTCAGAGACAAAACGTAGTTCCCATTTATCATTCCAAACTTTCTAGTAAGTTTTCCAACACTACAGTGACGCCCCAGTCTGGATCAATTTTTCCCGACCTCATTCACGGCAATTTCTGAATAGACGCTAAACGCATACTAAATCACAGCCAAATATAGATTGCAGAAATAATAAGTGACATAGAGGGTCTTTGGTTGATTTAATGGAGACATGATAGGGTCGTACTGCCTTTATTACTGCCATAACTTCCTCCTCACGAATTTTGGGGCGTTTCCCCTCTAGCCGCATTCTCTATTTGTGGTCCCCAGTGCATCTAATTGCTGCCTTACGGATCCCGGGGTGACCTTTGGGGTCACTCTTTCAACTGCAATGCTCCTCTGCTGCTGCACTTCCTTCCACTTCCCAATTACGACTTTTCGAGTGACTCCGGAATTCGCATTAGAAGGCACTTATGGCAGATGGCCACTCTTGTGTCCCTATTTCAAGTCTGGCAATATCAACGTTCCTTCCATATACGCAAATAATGTGTTTCTGCTGAGGAAAATGCATACTGGACAAACATTTTTGCTTGATTACTATTTTATGTGCCACTAGAAATTCCTGAATGATTTTTTGAAAAAATGTCACGTACTTGTAACAAGACGTTACCCGAATAAGAAAAATCAATTTAGTTAAGTACTTTTATGCAAGATAAATGTATCTTGACAAACTAGAAGCGATCAAATCCCTAAATACTAGCTTTCTAGTGGTTTGGGAAATGATTTTTTACACAATATAACCACACCTATTACTGCATAATAAAATGTTATCATTGAGGTTTTTTTAAGGTTTTCTGTTTACAAGCATATTCCAAAATAAGCTAAAGAATTGGGCTAAGAATTCATAGTTTTTAGCAGTTTTTTTAAAACAATTGAATGCTACTGAACATTGGGTCAGACCTTTTCAGAAATTTTATTCAAAAGTCACTCGTTCATTGCTTATTACAATTTCGGATAAATAATTAATTTTTTTTATATCATCGAATCTGACTCTTCAAGTGGTCGTGAGTATTCGAACATTAATAATACGGTTTTCTGTTCCAATCAATTTTGTCACTAACTTGATAATTGTTTGTTGATATTTCTAAAAAAAACACAATATATACTAGAACTTATTTTTTGCTGAGCTACATTTTTAAGCGAAAATCCTTCCCCAGTGTAACATTTCTCAAAAATTTAACAAATTTATCAATAAATTGCTTTGTATTGTATGAATTATTAGTCAACCCCTACTTTTCTGAAAAGTTATGGTATTGTTCCTGATGATTAAGGTACATGTTTGACCAATATATAGACCTTGTAAATGGGCTTTATGGTTTCTGATGGTGCATTTTGAGAAATTATTTAACAGAAAAATGTCCCAAACTTAAAAAAGAGTAAAGAAACTGTGAACCGCAAATCACCAGCAGCAAGAACTGATAATTTTACTATAAAAATTTCTTATCATGGATTAAGCTTGGTTAAATGTTTAAATAAGGATTAACATTAAGCTAACCTTTTGTCTTTTTTTAACCTTCAGATCAGCCAGAATGCAGACTGGTAGCAGAGATGGACAGCAAATTCGGCACTATCCTGTCTTGTGAGGTGGTCGCCAACCCACCAGTAGTCGAGTTTCAGTGGTTTGTTGATAATGAGACAGTGGAAGAGAACGTTCACACCGACGGCACCGTCAGCCGCTTGACCCATGTCCGGCCTGGTGGACGCTACACCTGCCTGGCCAATAATTCAATGGGCCTATCAAGTCCTTGCCTTTTGCCGTTGGAAGGTATATTTTATACAAATATGGAGTCTCTTAAAATTTCATAGAACATTTCTTAGCTATTTTTTTCTGCAATTTCATGGCATTATGAATTACGAATGTTCAGAATGGTATGTTCTGAAATGTTTGTTTATCAAACATGTTTTTATCTCATTTAGTTAATTTAATTGTGATAAATTCAGTGTTATTTTCGCTTTAACGTTTTACTAAATTCATAAACAGCGAAACTTATAAATGCTGAGTTTGTCTTTATATTGACCAGTTATTTGATTTTTATTTAGGTGCAGATGGGGCCCTTCTCGTCCCTGGTTTTGCTGATAATCGCATTATTATAATTGTGATTGTGGTAGCTGCTGTCGTCATCATTGCTATTATTATCGCCGTCATCATCATTTTGGTCATGAAACGAAGGAACGCTGTTGGAAAATGTAAGTGCCAGTTTATTTAAATTTACCTTACCATATCATTTTTTTGTTGTAAGGATCTTTTACAGGATTTGTTAAACGTGTTGCGTATAAAATGTACATTATTTCGTCCAGCTTGCATGATAGGATATTTAGAATAACGCTAATTGTATGATAATATCAAGAATTGCATATTTGCATGCGCTCATTTTAAGCACCATTGATTTGTTTTTACTATGGTTTCATTATAATCATTAATTTTGATTTTAAGTTTAAAATGCTGTATCACAAAATCTTCATTTTTTCATGAAATAGAAAAGATAACCCCAAAATCGCACAAACAGATTGGGACAGATGGGACTTAATATTGAACAGAAATGTTGTGATAACCAAATATTTTTATGTAATTTTTGAAATTCGTAAACGAATCTAAAACTGTTAGCTTATGAAGATTTTTCTTCAGAAGCATATTTTCTAACAGTTTTAGGTAACTAGTTTAACGAGTAGGTGTTGTCCAAACACTTTCTGAACTTTTTCAATTTCCATACAGAAAATAAATTAAATATATACATCGCATATAAATATAAGACATATCATTTATGTATAAGAGTATGAATGAAAAAATTATAATTTACTCAAGAAATTAACATTTTTATCATGCAGATTTCTGTGTCTTTAAGATTGTTTTAATATAGGATCCTTGCATAGTTTCCAAATATTCGCAAATATTCCAATTGCGGAATACAGGAATGCATGAGCGATTTCCAAGTCATGCATTAATTATCAGATTAAAAAATTTGCATTCGTTATCTGGAACGATGAATTTCATTCCACTCGTTTTAATAGGATTACAGTTTTCCGAAATATGCAGATTTATTAAACGAAATTAGGAAGGTTTGGTGAAAAATGGCATATAATTGCGATTATTTACCATATGTAATATTTATATCGATTGCACTGTTCGGGGCGCAGTTCTTCATTGGATTAAATGTTTATTTAAGTTGCAATTTGCACATTTTGAAACATTGGTGTTTGTTATTCAAAGTATTATTAATTTTAATTTCCCCGTAGGCAGGCAATCAGTGGTTAGTTGTAAGCATTGTGTGTTTGCCAAAGCATAGGGGCAGATAGTTGCATTTCCCACGTTGGAAAGTTAACTTTACAATATGGATCCAAAATTGACAATATATTAACAGCAATACAATAAATAACCAAATAAAGTACGATAAGAAAAATTCATAAGACATATATTTTTACAATTAATCTTTTTGAATTTTTGTTATTGGTTGCACATCCGAAGCAATCGCCCAACTGTGAGGATTCATTGTGATTACAGTATTCAGTAAAACTTAAAAACGCTTTTTCTGTGATATGATATTTCTACAGCTAATTGATTTTTGTAATGGATTAAAGTTTTAAGGTGAATTTCGGACACCCTGTATTTAAGTATATACAGTATAGTAGAATGCTGAATTTTCTTATTAAGGTTGTGAAGTATTGCATGTAAATGTTATCTGCTGTTTTGTGTGCTTATTTGTGCGTCCAATGCAATAAGTGCGGGTATTTGCATGACAAAATACCTTTTTCGTGTTGTTTACATACTTTAAATTTAATATAAGTTCATATACAGTATATTTAAATAAAACTCAAAATTACGATATTAATTAAATATTTTTGGTTTTAAGAAATTTTAAAAGATTAGATATTAAACTCGAAACTTCGAATGTCAGGGGTTCAAAACTTTGTTGCTTGTAAAACGTACATTCTGGATTGTAATATGCACTTTGGTACTTTTTAATTGATCTAATCATTTAAATATTAATTCAAATCTCGATCTAAAAGAGCTTGCCTTTGTTTAACTTTCTGTCATTATAGATTCTAACCGAATGGATTTGGAACAGCGTGAAAAGTGAGTTGTGAAACCTTCCCTTATTAACCATTATTAACCGACTATTTGAATGGTTGCTTGAATCTAACCTTGTGGGTGTCCCAGACCCTCTTGCAGAAAATTCCATTTAATCATACAACAATGAAAATTCAGGACAAAAATGGTCCTTAATAAGACCATTTTTGTCCTGAATTTTCATTGTAATCCATGGCAAAAGTCATTTATCGTCCAACAAATTATGTAAAGCAATACTGTCTTGGAGTCTCGTGTTTGGGACACCTTAAATGGGCTGTGAAAGATGGCCGCGTGCTTTTTTCTAGCTGCTAAACACCCAGTAAAATTTGGTTTTCTTTGCATCTTGTGTGCTGTCATATAGTCCAGAAGGTCACGCCCACCCTGATGCCAAGAAGCCCAAGCCAGGACGTAAACCTGGTGGTAAGTGTGTACCATGCTATTATGCAGGTTGGAAATTGCAATGCCTCGTGCTGTTAGTTGTCATGCTTTTTGTCAAATAACTTGTTGGAAATCAGCATGCTGTTTGCTTTTTCATCCCATTTAAATTATTGGATGTGACTGATTCGGCATGCACATTATACTCATGTTCCATAAAATTGTTCCCTGACATTATTTTTAATATCTGGCAGAGTACTGATTAAATGTGGATAGGTAGTAAATGTGGATATTATACAGTTTGAGCATGCCACACGTCTTTATACTTACCTCAACGTTATGGTGAAAAGGGAGGAGCCACGCATTGAACTACCCAATGAACTAACTGAACGTAATGGGTGTGCATGTGTGGTTTTTCTCTTCCCGCCATTAAAGTTAAGGTAAGTATAAAGACGTGTAGCATGCTCAAACTGTCTATTATTTTCCAAAAAGCACCGTTATTTGGTTTAACCAGTCGCTTCAAATATTACAAAATTTTAAATATTTCTAGGATAATTCTGCTTGTTCTAAATTGAGAAAGCTCATTCAATTTTTTTTTATTAATTAAAGGACATGCATAGTTTCAGGAACCAAATCACTTACTTTGTCCAGACTTTAATTCACGATATGTATGAAAGTACAAGTGGAGACCAAGGAAATTTTATATTTGGCGGGTAATGTTGTTTAGCGCATGTACTTTCTCTGTCCTATAGTCTCGATTTTCGAGCAATAGATGGCAGCTGGAGTTCCACTAAAATTAGTGTATGGTAGGGGATAATCCCAGAATGTTATGTGCATGCGCTGTGCTTTGTTGCACATTGATTGCTCTGTTAAATCCATTCAGAGGATCGACTGATGCTAGGATACAGCGCTTGAACCAAAGAGAGAACACATGAAGTTGATGTGTTTAAATTATTATATGAAATTTCTTTGTAAAAATTTTTATGACAAGTCTCACTAAACTATTTAACAAGCTTTAATATTTCCAATTTTTCATGATAATTCAGATTCTAAATACAGTATTACAGGATGCATGAGTAATACAGGATACAGTACTAAGAAAGTTATAGTTTTGGATCAGATGGTTTACGACCAAGCATAAATCATAAGTGTTTGGATATCATACTTTTATTTGCATTAGTTGAAAATTAAATTAATTGACATTATTCAACATATTTTGTGTATTTCAAGCCACACGATGTGTGCGTTTGAGCACTGCTGTACATTTATTAGCATAGTAATTTATGACTTTATGATAAATTAAAAAACCAGAATGGTTGAGTAATTTCAGTAAAAATTACAGTATTTGTAAGCACTTGTAATAATCGTAGAAACTGAAGACTTGTCACTTCTAAATAACAAATTACTGTTTTATTATACAGTCGATTCCGCTTAATCTGGACACATCCGGCGGAGGCGTTTTGCCCCGATTAGGCGGCTGCCCAGAATATGCGAAGTTAAAAAATATATACGGTCCGGATATGTTCTTGACAATTTGGCCCTAATAAATGGCTGCCCAGATTAACCAGTGTCCAGTTAAAGCGGAATCCACTGTATTCTTTATGAGGTTCTGAAAGTTTATCCTGTTCCACATTTTAACGAAAAACCTAACATATGACAAAATTTGATTTCTTATTATATTATTTACTTGGTTCGGAAGCTTGATGTGCAGAACATACGTAGAGTTCTTCGTGGTTCATACTATGGTTGGCAAAAAATAATCCAAAAGTGCAATTAGTTTTCTCACGAATGCCTGTCAAAACTGGAGCGATTTCTCATTATCATTCCGTCGATATTGAAGTTCCAAATTTGTTCAAGAATTTTTGTTTCATTCATAATCGAAAAATGAGCTTCGTAGTATTGACATCCTTATAATCCACATTTAATGCTTCACCAAGTTTTTAGTTTTGCCTTTTTGGTTCCAACCTGGGTTTTTCCCCTCAGCATTTTGCCCCCATTTCACCAATCTCCCTTCACCTTTCCCTCCCCCCCCCCCCCACCAAATCTAATCACTGGCAAATTACTTTAGCATAATGATCTCATTATTTATTTATCCTCGTCTCCGTTCGCTTTTTTCCATCCAACCTAATATTTAATAGGCTTTTGCTCCGTTAGCCTGAAAAGTTACCTTAGAGGCAGTACGAATGGCATTGCTGGCATGTAATTTCCAATCATGGCAAATTGCGCATTTCTTTCTTTTTTTTGCGAATTTATTATTATTGCATTTGAAGACGCATCTAATTTGATTTTGATAAATGAAGCATGTGTTGTGTTTTTTTTTTCTTTCTTTTCGTTTGGTTTGCTTGGCTGTGTAGTTGTTACATTTAAACGCGTGGAGTCGGAAAGCGCCGCTAGGGCCCCAGATAGCCAAGGTGAGTGTACAATTGTATGTGTCGTGAGCCCAGTATAAAAAAAACAGTTTCAGAACCAACCGAGTTACATAATTGATGTTCATGCTTGAATGATTAATGTCAAGCTTGTGTTGTTTACAGTAGGATTTGATGTTAATGGGACGTGAGCAGGTCACCCTATTCTCGCCCAGAAATACTGACCAAAGTGTACAATGTACTTTCTTTGATTTTCTCCAAAGTAGAAATTGCTCTACTTTGGATTTTCTCTAAAGTAGTTTTGTACACTGTACTTATTTTCGCTTCATTGCCTTACAGCAGTGTTCTGATATTTGTTTCTCAGTTGAAAAACAATTTTATACTGCCTTCAAGCTAACATCATTATGCAGATAATGTTTCTCCGTCTGACATCATTATGCTCATAATGGTTCTTAGTCTGACATCACTAGTCTGACAGTCTTCCCAAATTGACAATACTGTGATCGCTTTCAGAGCTCATGCTTCAGATAACCTTCTGATGAGATTCAAAGTCTATCTGATAACATTGTTGTCATGTTGCAACTACGTCTGACAGCACTGTTACTATAAGGCGGGGTGTTTCATAGTGAGGTAGACTGATATCAGTCCTTATTCTACCTGCTATTTTATACAATGTAACCCTAACTATGTTTGTTTGTAATAAGAGACGGTTATTCATTCTCAGATTTCTGATGAGATTCAAAATCTATCTGATAGCATTGTTGTCATGTTGCAACTACGTCTGACAGCACTGTTACCTTAAGACAGTTTTTTTTCATAGTGAGGTAGACTGATATTAGTCCTTGTTATACCTGATACTGTATACAATGTAACCCTAATGATGTTTGTTTTTAATAAGAGACGGTGCTGTCAGACTAAATATACCCATAATCAAGTTAAAAATTAGTTTCTTAGCAAATATGTTTTAATATTAATTTTTCGCCAAATTTTGTCATCAATTCCAGAGCGTCATTCAAAATTTGAGACTGAAGTATTGGTGTTTTTGATTTGGCCACTATGGATATAACAAGAGAAAAAAATTCATTATTATTGTGTTCAAACTGACAACGTGGACGTACACGAAAAACGTTCTACAGTTGTTTCTGAATCATGAAAGATTTTTGGAAATCTTCCTCTACCTGGTCACTTTGGGACTGCGTGCAAGGATTTATCTTGATTAATATGGAGATCCAAACATACTGAAACTATACTGCAGCGTGTTACCTCGTCTCGTCTTTAATTTCTCGCCTAGTCACGTGACTCTCATCAATCGCTGAGCAATTTTGAAAAATGTTCCATTCCAGTCAAGTTTTAAGTGGCTTATTGTGCTCCTGGAGTAGCAGTGTCTCGACTGTATTTACGGGTTTTGTGTTGTGTCGAATGCCGACCAAATAATGGAGATTAACTTTGGATGGATAAAAAAAAACTGCTGCCAGCGTTTCAAAAGTGGAAATCAATAAGAAAAGCTGATTGAAAAGCGTGTAGTCGCCGAGATGGATCGGTGAAGATAGCTGCCGTTGTTGGGGAAATGCAATCGGCCGAAAGAATTTCCCAATCGGGAAGACGCCACGCTTAATGGCACATTTTTACCTTTTCTCCGCGTTTTCGAAAAAAAGAAAGCTTTTTCATCAATATCGCGTTTTTTCCAACCATTTTTAATGAAAACACGAAGCCCTGCAATCTCCAGTTTCGAGCGACGGAGTGGCGATATTGCATTTTCGAAAATTGCTAAACTTGAAAAAAAGCGTTTTTCCTCCCTCGCATGGATGTTCTACTAAAACAACTTTTAACCAGTAACCAGCCATTTTAAAGTTGTTGATGCACTGATTTGCACAAACTAATCCGTTCCAAAATCGGAATTGGCTAAGCGTTCCAAAACGAGTTTAAACGCTTTTTTTGGTAGTGGCGCCATCCGGTGGCGATTGAATGAATCGCCGAAAGTTTGAGTTTTGCGAATCTCTCATATGACGCGGGACATGTCGTAAGGACTATTCCTCCCTCACTCCCACCCCACAAACATGGAGGGGGAAACCCCTGGCACAGCTGCTGGGCCTTTGTTCAGAAAAGAACTCTGAGATCTACATATCTGACAGACATAAAAACCAGAGTAGTCAAGTTAAGAAACCTTCGACATTGATGTTCTACCAATGGTAAAATACTGTAGACGCCTCCAAAATCGCTATATTCGTTACGTGGAGGATTCGTGGTAATTTCAGAGTGATATACCAGTGCTTATTGGCCCAATTTTGGGCTCTCTGTTTGAAAGGACTAAAAACATCTATCCATCTATGATCTATCTATCAGATCAGAAACAGGACCTGGCTTAAGCTGACAAAAATATCACAAGAAATATAAATCAGGCTAAATTACAAGATTACCATAAGAAATAGATGTTAGTAGATTAGTAGAACACAGACTAAATTACAAGATTGGGACAACTGTGCTTTCACTGCCAAGAGATAGGAAGAAGTGTAGTGGACGTTTGGAAGAATTTCCAATCTGTTTGATCCCAATGAAGATTTAGAGAACATTTTCTGGGACCACTACCAGTCACATGGTGCCTACATCAGAATTTCTGCAGGGGCTTGGACAGGCACTGACTGACTAGCAGTGCAATTTCCCACACTTCCAGAATGTGAAGTCAGGCTGCTGAATTTAGTGACGCCTCTGGGTGGCAGCTACAAAATAGTTTTCAACCAAGGTGCACCGGTACGCTCATTGGTCCATTTTGGAGCCCTTCGTTTGCAAAGAGTTAGCTGTCATCATTAATTGTGGCTGCACGACCCTTGTTAATGAAAACTCTGGATAATACCTCACATATTACCTGATATAAAACTTTACAGTCACTGGGGTGCTACTTCTTATCGTCACATGTATTATCCCTCGCTGTGATAAGCTCTGATAAACGATAATAGTGTTGAAGACTAATACATCCTTCTCGTGAGTGGCTGGTAGCTCCCGCTGGAAATCCTGATAGAGGCTATTGGTTTTTTTTTGTCTGACAGTATTAATGTCACAAACTTCTTGACAAATCAAAGTAGAATAAGCCAAAGTGGAATGAGATTTTCGAGCTCCTAGCGAAAGGAATGTGCCACGTATGGTCATCGTAAACTAAGTTTCATTTTTGGCCAACCATGCATACTTTATTTTTTTGGGTTGATGTAATATACTGGGTGATTCATAATTCCAGTGCAGGTTGTGTGAAGTTTAACCTTTTTGCTCATAAAGGGAATTACAGCTGTAATATTAATAATAAAAAAGTGTAGAAACTAACTAGAGAAAGAACACGAAAAGAATCCAGCAAATGGAAAATGCAGCAAATCGTTATCTGTATACAGTGGTACCTCGAGATACGAGTGCCCTGACATACGAGATATTTGAGATACGAGCCGTCGAGCGAGCGAAA
>JAUJYV010001308.1:0-19091 GCA_033995625.1 Ophyiulus pilosus
TTAACTACTTAAATAGTAAAAACATTGTGTTAATTTATAAGTGTGGCAATGAGGAAAATTTAGAGATGGTAAGCAGTAATCTCACTATTGTTTTAAAGTAATTGTTTAAAAAAAATACAATGGCCAGATTTCCCAAGTTGTTTGTATACACAAGTTAAAACTGGATTACACCATTTGTATTTATCAGCAGCGAAACAGCAAAACTCAAAAAGATAAAAACTGTTTCCAGTGCAATTATCATTTCTTGTTTAATCATAGATTTAGTTACTGATTCACACTACCCCATACACATTTATGAAAAAGATTCCTGCATTAGTCTTCAATGGCACTGAACATCCGTTAACAGCCATGGTATAAGAATAATTCAGGGAAGAACTTTGTACACAACTCTGTGCATAAGAAAACTTTAAAAAGAAATCTTATTGACAGTAGTACATGGATGTAACCAGAATAACCCTCACCATCCATTTTTTTTCTGGCCAATTGTACAGACCTTCAGTTAATTTATTCAGAGGTCTGTGCAACCGGCCATTTCTTTTTTTACAGAGATAAATCGGAGATGGGCATATTTTGAGAAAGAAATGTTCTTTAAGGGTTAGAGAAGGAATCGTTGGTCAAAAGATTCTATTCTTTGCAATCACGAAAAAGCTACCCCGACTAATTTTTGCAGTTTAACAATTTCTTTGCATAGGTAAATATATCTAAATTCAAATTTCTTAATGCATAATTAAGTCCTGAACAGGTAAGGACGTATGCCAATTGCATAGAGGGACTATTGTTAATTTAACGACACTCTAGTCAAAATAGACCATATGATAATGGTTAATACAACACCCAAGGCCAATAAGGAGTGGGGGAATAAAATAAAGCTAGTTACTATTCTACCTTAGTTGAACAAGAGCAACCACAAAACAAGCTCTGCTCTAAATGCTACAATTATAAAGTAGCAATGTAAACTTTGATAACTGCAAAGGATTAAATACTATAGGTAACTGGAACATTAAACTTTTGCAAATTTATTAGCAGGCTGACTATACCGTCCATTTAAATGGGAGAACAAACCGTTTTCCATATTAGTGTGTAAAAATAAAAAGCATTAAAAATACCAAAATATTAACGTTTGGCTAGTGCGTATAACTGAAAGTATAGTGATCATAATTTTGAGAACTTTTAAATATATATTTTGTATAACTAAATTAGCACAAAAAGCTTGAGTTTTTGCCCAACCAGTCAGGCTCCAATGTCACTGGCTAATCCTTATTACATTGCACAGCACTGACAAATACAAGTAGAAAAGGCTACTTTATTGTAACAGTGCAGGAAATGTTTCTTCACATGGATTTGTATGGGTTGTTGTAAAATTAAATTGAACTAAAATTCTTTATTTGATATAAGACAAAACAAAAAATCGCCATGATGCTATCCATGAATGTGAAGGAGCTCTTAAATCTGTAGAGATCTCTTGTGCAGCAAGATATATCTTCATGCTCAGCACCACAAGGCGTTTCTGCAGGAATGTCCTAAAGCTAAACGAAAAGGAATTTTATAGCAATTAGAAAATTAGTGCCCAATCTCACCTTGATAACCTGGCAACCTCCTCAACGCTTCGGATACCGCCGTCTGAAGCCAGCAGAGGCGACAATGCCCTCAACAACTGCAAAGGGTCGATGGGAGCCTACGCGTTTTAAAGAAATAACAACAAAAAAAAAAGCAACTTCAGCTTAAATTCATGATGGAATTGCGACGCACGTCAACATTTTAATGCTAAAGCAATAAGATAAGTCTTCCAGTCGACGTTATCCGTTGACTTCTCTTTACCATTATTTTTTAATACGGGTAGACTGTTTTTACAGAATTCTGGGTCTGTGAGTCCAGGCCTTGTCCTATCAACTGAAAAATGATAAAAAATTTCATTTAGAAAAATGTATTTCGGGACACACAACCCATTGGTTGCAAATTTCATTAAAACTAGAGTTCAGTTTTTCACAAGAATTCACCATAATGAAATACGTTTTTCGAGAACCACGGGTTTTGTTTGGCTAAATGCAGTTTCAGTTCATGTCATGGTAATTTCAATAATAAGTACCATTCCATACTGACATTGCACACTTGTCAAACTATAAACAGTAGTTCTAACCATAGCACCGTCATTACATCATATGGATATAGCAATGATACGACCATCACTTTTTTGATTATATAATCTGAAGTCGAAAGTTCGATTTACAGATGTACGCACTACAGTTGTTCACATTTGGCTTCCGACGAACGCTAGGAATACCTCCAAAAAGTGAACATAATCATGCTTGGTTTGGCGTTATCGCCGCACATAGTATACCTTAACGTCTTTACAAGCACTACGTGTCCTGGCAGTTACTGGATAAATTTGCAAACAACTTATGTTACAGGTTCGGGCACACGCTAACAAAAATTCACTTCGTAAACTATTGATGCAGCATTGGTTAAGCTAAATGTCCATTACGTTAGGGAAACGCTTACACACATGCAGTACATATATTTTTACTTGTTATCATATTTAGTCGCATACCACATAAACAGAGAAGATGAGGATTTGAGGAAACTGCCTTTCACTAACCAGTTTAATTGGTCATAAAGTTTAAATCGCATACTAATACTAGTGAAACCAATATTATTAGAAAACAATTGAAGTTTGCCGAGATAAGCAAATATGGTACAAAAGTACTAAACTTATCAGATAAACAAGAACTGCGCATTCATAATACATGTATAGAGCTGGGGATGGTTACGTTTTCTGCAAGGGAACACTGTGACCTGGGTCCTGATCTCCATGTTGAAGTATTTTTATATATTTCGCTAAAAATCGGCAACGAGCACTATCCTTATTTCAGGTCAATTTTCGTGCCTTCCGTCATCCGTAAGTAAAATTAAAGAAACTAACAAAGTTGGCCGGGTTAAAACCACTGAGATTTCAATATTTTTACCAACATTTGCAAGGTTTCTTACTCGTTATTACCCCGACACCCACATAGCCTTGGAAACAATAACAGACTTTCCACATTGGGGTGGATTATTAAATCGACCTTCAACTTCCTAATCCCTTCACATGTTCCGAGGTCGCCCTTTGACCCCCAGCAACAGGTGATCACGCGGAGGAGGCCGTCCCTCGTACGTGAACCCGCCCTTTTTCTACATCAACAGTTTTATTACCAGGGAACGTGACGTCACGACGTAAAAATTTACCATCGACATTAAAGGCGACCCAAAACATGTATTAAAATCTAATAAAATTTCAAACTAACAAACAAAAAATATTCACTAAATGCGTTAAAATAGTGGAAACGAGTACAATTTGAAATTGCCCTAGAAAGTTGTGAAAATCATTGTTTCCAACAAAATCTTTCAACCCACGTCATTACAAGGAGAAGGGGGGCAGGGCACATTCCAAATTTCTCACTGTTCTATAATTAACATCGGACAAAGAAACGAACATATGCAAAACATTTAACTAAAGCGTCGCAAATAACCCTGAGATTAATTTCTACCCGACAAAACATGTAAATAAGGACAAATTTTGCGTAAAATTTGCTTCTGAATACGGCTGCGCAAGCATGCAAGTATGGATATGGCAAGGAACGCTACTCGATATTCACGGAAACCGTGAATCGAACTGTGGCATGCATGCAAACGATTAAAGATTAACAGAAGACGAATAAACAATGAATTGAGAACCAGATAAAAATACGAAAACAACTGCCATCCCATTAAAAATAGCCTTCTAAAAACGAATAATAAGCCCACTACTAGTAAAAATCCAATATGGAGTCCAACGAGTAGGGCGTCGTTAACTTACTTTGTGGAAGAAATTATTTCGGGCAATAGCGCCCTAATAATTTACAGCAGATGCGGCTCTTCACCAAGTTTCCCTCTTTTCCAATACTTCCTTTTTCATGTGTCTCAAAAGTTTATATTTTTTATAGTGTCTCATGTACAAATTGTTCATACACCCTCCTGAAAAATTAGGGCTAACTCATCGTCATTAGCGAGGAGGCAATCCTCCATTTTTCGAGCCCTGTGCGCTGGAAAGGAAAAACAGCGATCGCATATCGCCTCACTGTTTAGCCATCTTAGCCCGTTACAGCAAGATATATTTATGCCTCGGATCTCCTGCGTATGATCTGTACAAATCTGCTATTATTTACGGCAAACAGGCTACGGTTTGGAGAAAATTGGCGACAACTACAATTCGAACAAAATTTTACTTAGAAGGTGGCCATTTGCAAACCCAATCTAGAATGCCGTCGTCTTCGTTGCGATGACGTTGGGGAAAGCTATGACGTCAGGGCACAAGGGACGCACCGACAGCTAGCGACGTCTGGCGAGAGATATGCAAAGCGTTGGCCACGAATTAATTTTCACGTGATCCAACTCAAAGAGCGCCAAATTCAAAATGAAAGCATTTAAACCTCCGTTCCGTCTACCTTGATGTTACGAGTGTAAATGCTTCATGCGGGAACAATATTTTTCTTTACTGACGGAACAGATATGGAACTAACTTAACGCTTGTAAATGGATCGAAATGCCCTCACTCTTGTTTTAGTAATATTATGCTGGTTGTTCTACTTAGAGATTTTGTTTAAACAATTGTAATTAGCCTTTCCCGTTCATTTTTATGAACCTGATATTGCATATTTAATAAAAACAAATCATAAAATTGAACGATTTTTTAACGAATTTCACGCTATCGTATAATGCAAAGAAATGAGGTACTGGGCTTCGATCACCCTAAGTAACTGGATTAGCAAAGGAATGAATTCCGCAACTTACTTGTTTCGCAGAAACCTTGTTGCCCATCATTTCTGTCGTAATTTGGGAGGCTTTTATTTGAAATATTGTCGTAGAAAGCCATAATGAAATTCACGATCATGTTAAGTGCTGAGAATGTTGAATTTTCGACCACGCCTGATATATATCTGAAAAATTAAAAATATTGTTAAGTCATAATCACGTCATATAATTACATATATTCTGTGAAGATTCATAACAGAAAAAATAGCACTGGACAGTGTTATATTTCGATTTTAATATCGGGCATTGTGGTGTTTTGTGATTTTTCTCATATACAAAATACTTGCATGTGGATGATGTGGTTTACTGTCACTGATCATTGCATGATTTTTCTTCTATGTTTTGCTTAATCAGTTAAATTATATAACTCCAATTTTCTTGTCTTTCCATTTACCGTATTGCATACGTCAAATAAATCCAATATATAACTTAACAAATCGTACGTTTAAGTCCATCCGCATTAATATTTTTTAGTTCTAGCTGTTAGGAATTGTCAGCGAGACATATCTTGTTAGGGACGCAACGCAACAAACCCCAAATCAGCAGTTAAAATCTGCTTTATCGAGTAAAACAATGCAATAAGCCGACTATCTTAATCGGCGATTGAACCAGTCGGAGCTTTGGTGCAACCTCTACTACATTTATCATCTAATCAATGTACAATCCAATCAAGTCAACCAGGACAAAGGAAGGAAGGATTTATAAAAGCATTTCCTCGCCAACAGAAACAGTCATGTGAATGTAAATTTAATGAAGGGACGAATTTCACAATCGATTCCCATGCAAAACTTTTTCGTTCAAGGTTGACACAACATATGATTGATCACACCATCAGCATAGTCATTATTATTATCATCATCTTCGTTTAGAAAAACGTCACAACCCGATTGCTAACACCATTTGAAAGTGATAAAACAATGCAATCGAATAAAAAGTAATATTAAAGACAAAAAATTCACTAATGTATTTATTCTCAAAACAGGGGTCTGAAAATGATTATTTAAGCGCAACCTTAGGAAAAATGAAAAAGATATACTGTACTTATTTTTCAGTAGCGTTCGAGCAAGAGAATAAATCAAAGCAAATTCTGAAGTGGTGTTTATTATGTGTGCTAAGAGATGGCATTGCATGCATGAGAAGTGCATTTATACTGACAATAAGTTTGCAGTAAATATAGAAAATGCATATAGTTCCACGCACAATTTTATTCTCAATTACCTTCACTAATTTTTTAAACATGTCCACGTCGCTGAACTTTTCTCAGACAAAATACTAGGTAGTTAACTACAAAGGGTCTTTCGACCTCTTATTGATTTCTAAGAAGTTGTTATGCATTGCAATATGTTATTATCTTGTTCACATTCAGACATGCAACGATTTAATATTATTTTCCATTCATTTGTATGAGTGTCTCGCAGGAAAATGTGACTTTTGCATGCCCTTGCCTCCCTCTTTGCAATTAACTTTTTTGTTTTGCACGTACTGTAACGTATCCCGGTTACACTTTATAACTATGTTTATCATTAACGATTAAAAGTTCTTTAACAACGGGATGAAACCAGGCGGGTTACACTAGACTGACAGACTCCGATCGGAGTTTGGTGCAACAAATTAATAAACAGCATTCTGATTTTCAGAGTCGTTGACATAGTAGCTATAAATCGCTACTCTGCAGGGCTGGACAAATTAAGAAAGAATCGTTAAAACTGATTTGTTAAATCAAGAACTCAATTTCAACTCTGTCGTGCCAATTTGTGTTCATATGAAAAGCACTGAAAATTTATGGAACGAGTGAGGATGAACGAGTGAGTAACGAAAAGGTTATTACTATCGTGAAAGTATGACCATGTTAACACCATGGAAATGATCTAGGCATGTTAGGAAGATGGTAAAATACCATGTAACAGCTTACAATAAAGTTTGATTACATGACACTAATCTATCAAGCTCCTAAATAAGATACAATTAGTTCTCTAGAGCGAGTAACACCATGGCAAATATACTTTAATAAACACAGAGAACGACATCATCATTCTTCAACTCATTATTTCATTTTCCAACTAAAATTGACGTAAAAATCGCTATAAATGTTTGCAAAGATGTGACTTGTATAATTTTTTGCTATCATGTTTCCTGCATGGAGGCAACATTTCAAAATCTAACAATTGATTTGAATAGACAATTTTCGCAACTGGGATCTACATATGCCTTACTGATGTCTTAATGTTCGAGTATTAATTAAAGTTCAAAATCAAGTGGTTTTACGTGTCGTGACGTCATCCACTTTCAAACATGCAATAGGCATCATTAATCAACCGGCGTTATTTCACTAATTAATCTATCCGTATGCCTAAATCTGGCTCCCAGGCAGTCGCAAGAGTTTCGCGTTACCCCTAATTGGCTTCTGCACCAAAATCCTTGACACTACTCTAGGCTTAAATGCATTATCGTGCATTTTGCGTGGTCGTGATTCTTTTTTTTTTTTATTCCACTCGTTCAACAAATCGTCGATTAATTCAATGAGTGGTGCTCTTCATTGTTTCATTAATAAGGACAACGAAGGACAATCGATGCCTGAAACCTCTTTAGATCCAACCAATTCTGGATTCGAATCCAAATAAAATGACTGGTTGCTCCAAACTAGCCTATTCGTTGCTAATACATGTCCATATCTGTGCAATAATGGGGTTTGGTGCAACTTGCTATACATGCCAAATATTTCTCCCATCAAGTCCCCAAGCTGTGTTTCACTCATTAAAATGCAGGAAAGTAATTATGAAAAATGGGAAAACCCAAGCCAATTTGCTTGTATTTAGATGTAGATATTATTTTAATTATTTAATTAACAGGAAAACGCTTGAAACAACATGTAAAAAAAATATACTATACATGCAGAAATGCAAACACCTCCTTTATTATACTGTCAAATTCCTTCCAAGGAAGTATATTTACAATAAATGATATAATATTTATATAAATTAGTTTTGAATCATCACGACTGGACCTCATTGGACCTTTACATGATATCACTTTGATTAGGAATTCCATTATTAGTCTAGCAATTTATGATACGGATTTTTTCCGTATAAGCATTAAGAATTTTTTAAAGTTAATATCCTAAATGCAGAAATTAGTATATTCCAGCTACACCTGATTTCTAATTCTGGTGCTTAGTCACTGACCTACTGTTTGTTCTATTTAAAATCACATTGGATATTGAACTTTAAATTAAGCTAATAATCGCATTACGATTTGCAAAACAAAGTTCAGTAGAATTGTGAATAGTTGATAAAAAATGCACTACCTAAATTGCATTCTGCATTTATTTTTTAAAGTCAATTTAATGAACTTTAATTGAAAATAAAAATAAGCAGAAAAGTGATACGAGTTATTTGGAAATATATTTTGCACAAAGTAAGGTTCAATAGCATGATAATAAAAAAATACGTTTCTATAAATTGTATTTTGTTTTGATATTTAAGGATGTATTTGACATATCAATCGACATACATTTCCAATCTCCGGATTTCCCTGTATATAATGATGGTAGAATTTTTATACTGAGTACCCCAAACGAAACTGAATCCAATATTCTGATTTAAACCGTATGAAGCACTTTCGGTGGCATTTGTACTACTTCATGTACACGATGACATACATAATTGTGACAAAACTGAAAAGATTTGTGGAAAATACAACTTAGTGCAATAATTCGAATAGCAGCCAGGGTCCTCTGGCTCTGTGACATGTCTTGAAAATGACGTTGCAATAAATTGTGAAATTAAGGTCCTGCTGCATCAAAAATGAATTACCGAGGGCAAGGTCACGCTTTAAAGTATAGGATAGTAGATAAACAAAAGTAACAACGTAAACACAACGTTTTTTTCCTCAAACTGTCATAATACTGCAGATGATTCAATGTGAAACTGATAATTTTAGAGTAATTACTGTATATATTTGCGTTGTATCGGATAGTCTTGCATTCATGATACACGACTACTAATTACAATGATAAACAAGTGCTTCCTATGGATAAGTATACCAAGGGCAAAGTAATAATAACTATAATAATTGAACGAGTAACTGATTACACGCCTGTCATATCCTGCATCATGCATCTCTAACCAAGAAACACATCGGTGTATATATGTAGAACTACCTGAAAGCACTCAATGAGGCTGTATATCATTTTAAAATTCATAAAATCATACAAAAATGTTAACAAAGTATAGAAAAGTTGTTCTTTCAGGTGCACAAGCCTGTGAAAAATTACACCACCAGGTACGTGACAGAATTTGACCAATTTTCTACAAATACATGGCGGCAGAAAGTATTGGTTAAAATTCAAAAATGAATTTAGTTGAATATGAGGCTTCTGCATAGCTTTCCCAACATGGCATATTCTGTATTTAAAGTAATAATTTTTGAAAAAACAGTCAAATCAAAATCTCAAGCTTTTGTTAATACATTTTAGGTATCCATTTTTTGCATCATCCAAACATACGAGTAGTGTTTCAAAATGTTCTTTCATTATCATCGATGGATTGTAAAAAAAAAAGAATGCATGAATTTATATGTATGTATATCATCCAACACCGCTGACCTTGTTGCTTCAGATATAAATCTGTTATCTAGAACTCGGCATCATAAGGATATGGCTTCATTTTTGAAAATTTGTCCTCATTCTGAAATTTGTAATGTCGCAACATTTGGAATTTATGATGTTTTTCCTCTAGCTGTTTAAAAACAGAGAGGAAATGCTTACCAATTATTTTGGGGAAAATGTTTTTTTTTTTTAAATCACGCCATTTTGAACGAGTTCTTGGAAGGGCAGAAATGGTCCTAGACGTGGTATTATCTATACTTTTGAATACGACCATAACGATAGGGTGACATTGAAATGTCATGAGGTCATAAACGGCATAAGGCATTCGATGGCAGTTCAAACCGATAATGAAAGCTTTCGATATATTCAGGAGGTTAAAAAAATATATTGTTTACAGCTTGTCATTCTACATTGTAATTGGCGTCCAGATGTATATCTTACATTCAAAACAATAACATTGACTGTTCATTACACAGTTACGTGAGACAGACTCAGTTATGAACGAATTCGTCATCATGTTGTTGAAAAAAGTAATAAAAAGTTTATGACCAGTAAAGCGGGTTTTCGTAACGTAATGTAGAAGTTGAAACGTCAGTTTTTGAGAAAGCAATTTTTACTACTTATGAAAACTGATTCTAATTGACAATAACATTAACTTTGACTTGCGCGCAACCTATCATTAATAAAATCTTCATTAAGTCGCGAGTGGTATAGTATGGCAGTTAGGTGAGATAAATGACAGTTAATCTGTAAAAGCAACTTCGACAAATATAACTAATAAAACTATAATGTATAATAACTAACAAACAATCCAACTTACGATTGACACATACTGTACAAACACATCATGTCAACAACCACGAATCATAACTAATTGTCTAAGGTCTTAAGTATAAGCTGGCTCTTAGTGTACGCTAATAGCACTCTATAATTAGTAGCCATCATTCAGGTTAAAAATATAGGCAGCGTTGAGTACTGCTTCGAGCCAAAGGCTTCCTGGCGAATGGATAAAATTCAATTTCGACCCTATCAAAAAGTGCATATAGACACAACTGTGGCAGTCCTGGGCGGTTAGCCCAAAACAAGAGTTGGGATCAACGATTTCGGTTCTCGTTTTTTAGTCAAATTTTTTTTTTCAAAGTGTCACGAAGAGTAAATTGGCTGAGGACACAAAGTCCTGGAAATGTTAATTGTATTTTCAGCATTGTTTTTGGCACTTGATGTGCAGGCCTCAACAGGAATTTTTTTTAATACAACGTGCGTGGACCCATCGAGATACAGAACTCACAAAAACTCCAATTTCCAATTTCAAGCTATTTCCACAAACTATCGTATACAAACTTTATCAAATAATAACACCAATCTGCCATCATGGCAAACATTTTTGAGCTGTATAGGGCATCTTTTGTGGTTTATGCATGCAGTTGTTGGAAGCAATACAATGTATGTATGCGAATAGACGGTTTCAAAATGAAATACAGTGAATGTTTTTTTTTTCAAATACTGTAGTGTCACCAGAGATTGGATATATTGTGAAAGTCATTCAAGACCTAAATTGAGGAACCATGCATCCTCAATTCCCCCAATTTATATAGTTGTCAAATATGAACACCATCTAGGGAAGATGGTGAATGCATATTCTCCAAAGGTTTTTTTTCCTGGAACTTTTCCGTTAATGGTTGCACGGTCTGTTTTTTAATTGAAATGCTCAGGTAAATTTGAGTAATTTTCAACAGAATGACGAAAGTCACCAACAAGCAGTCTGACTAAAACAGGTCGCTCAGTTTATTTCTAGCCCGTTGTCGCGGAAATTTAACATTAAACTGTATACGAGCACTGAGCACACTGACTCATAGGCACGATAGTTTTCGCTCCCCATTTTCACATGGAGTCAGAAAAAAAATAACAGGCTATGTATAAGGGTTAAAACCGAGTCATTCTTATCAGCGTCGAATTATTGTGCAAAAAAGTTTAATATTATTCATGTGCGCGGAGGGTAATAATGGTGTCCTTCAAAACAGGAGTGCGTTTCGGTATTTTTCACGGTTTATTTCAGACGAAATTCAAATCTGGTTTTCACTGGAACCTGCAGAGTGGAGAGACGGATAACATCAAAGTGACATTTACATGAAATTATTTCTTTAAAAAAGAAAACACAAATCAAAAATCGAGACGTTTATTATGAGCCAAGAGAATTTTGTCTACGTTGTAGTATACATATGTACAACCTATAAATGCTTTCGCCTATTAAACAGCGTATGATGCAACTTCGCCGACTTGTTTTCACATTTTCCTCCTAGAGAAATATAATGCCCGGCTGTAATTAACCGATAATTAAATTCGTATTTATCCTGTTTTGCAAACATGGTTGCGATGTAAATAAAACAAGCTGAATAGCGATACATTCAAAATCAAATGTTACGAGTTGCTGAAATGCACTGAATGCATCAAAGATGGCGGTAAATTTCGAAACGGATTATCCCCTACAAAATCATGGGAAAATCCCACAAAGCGTAATGCCATAGTATACTCAACGCATGCATGAGTAGAATTTTTTTTAATAATTACAACTTGGATTCTGCATGATAACGCAATAGCGATCGATTCTTATTTTATTCGATGTCCATGTTATTATGGGTACAATAAATAATTGGAACTTCGATCAATTAATGAAATTCGTTATCGGGGCATGGGAAATTGGTTATTCCACGCGTACCGATAGTCACCTGACTGCATTACAAACATATTGGCTGAATTATTTATAATTTTGCTACAAATCGATTTCGCGTGCGTAAGGATAAATAAATAAACTAAGGGGCATGTCGATTTAAGAACTACCTGTTCATCCGCCATTCGCATAATAAAGTAATTGAAGTGTGCGTTTTTTTTGTTCTTGTCCTTGGAAAAATTTACGAACCGCGATTACACTATAATTATCGCTTGTTATTAATGATTAAAAAGTAAGTAGGTCAGTAGAAATATGTTTCAGAATTGTCGTTTTCCTATGAAAATATATTTAGACGACGGACAAATCGCAGATGGCGCTGTGGGAAACCGATTAATCGTTGGTTTGCCAGCGCCTTCTCATTTAATATAGTGAAGGAATTCCAAATACCAATAGAAATAAACTTATACTGCACATTGGCAATCTAAAAGAGTGTAATTGGGGGGCTAGGAAATGTATTTGACATATTGCATTGTCATGGAAAATGAACAATTCATAATTTCTCAACGTTTTGAGCAATATTTTTGTATTAATCACAACTGCAATGTTGCAAAAAGCCACTAACAATGCGATTTTACGAATCAAATTATATGGCGTAATACACCGCAGTTAATTATAGGCTGATAAGTAGTTTATCAAAACAACTACTGTATACATGTTGTGTACATGAAATTATACATATTGTATACATCAATCTGGTTAACAATAAGCAAGTTTCCAAATTCCTCGATGAGCATATTATTGGACAAATAAATCACTGAATGATCCCATTCAACAATTAAGTAAACATTTAATCAGCTGAATTTACAAAGTGATCAAAGAATGTGTTTGTAATTGTTAAAATAAAATGCCGTGAGTATATAGAAACACATTTGCTAATATTGCACATTAGGAACCGGATTTCTCCGTATAACTCTGATTAACCCATTGAGAAGTTCAGCCAACAACCAAACATGAAATAGCCAATTCGCAAAAACCTAGTTTCTCGAATAAAAGTAGTATCTCAAAATGGTGTATATGTAGTATGTTCGAACTCGATGGCGGTATTGTGGCATAACATGCGTCACGCCACGTAGATTTACATTCGCAACCATGAGAGTAATTAAGCGAGGTTAAGTTGTGAAATTATGCATGTGATAGAAGTCATGGAAAGATTAAGAAATCCATTCGAAGCTAAGAGCTGAACCAACTAATTACAAGCATTCATGAATGTGATGATAGTATACTGATAGTACCCCCACATTCCACACTCTTCCACAATATTATAGTATGGAATACTTTGGATACCTTTTTGCAACTTAACATGTTGCAGAAAAGTTGGGAATATATTTGGTAAATCAGCCTTAATTAACCCAGTGCTTTTCAACTCACGGCCCACATTAAATGGCATTAAAATTTGTTACGGCACAAAAAAGTATTTTAATGAGAGATTTTCACTTTTGCTCGATGAAATATGAAGGAAACACAAAGTTTCAAATAAAAACCATCTCTGTGATGAACAATTCCAATGTTTTCAATTGATTATTTATAATTAGTATATAAAAAGGTTCAATCTTCCAGCAAACACATTTGTTAGTGATTCAAAATTAGGACGATTCTGAGAGGCTGTCGAGACTGACCCGAATGCCACCTGTTTTATTTTTTATATGCTTATTCTAACTAATTATTATTATTTCATTGCAATGTGATCTGTACTGATATTTTGTTCATTGGGTAATAACCCTTCCTAAATAGGTATGGCTGACTGGCAGTGGGGTAAAAAACCGAAAACTCTGGCGCACACTCCAAAACACTAACTGGTCTGCACTTGCCAGAACACCCGACGCATGCTCTTGAAATTCATGCGTGGTTTTGAAACTTTGATGATTGCGAAATGTGCATTCGTTACTATAATTTTCCAAAAGAACACATTCTTTTATTTCTGGTGAATTACATGGCGAGTGGCAGTAAAGGGTTTCAGCTTTACTCAAAGAAAATCGGATGTTACTCGAATTCAAGTGTGCGGTGAACGTTTCAGTTTCACCTAGTTTCTCGTTCAATCGATCGTTAAAGTCGAACAAAATCTAGGAAAACTGCAAACATTTGAAAGCCGTCGTCATTCGGAGAACGGACGACGTCATGGTCGACGTCCTATTTTCCCCCCTTCATCGTATACGTCGTTTCCAAATGAACTGGACCGCTTCTCCATCCACCACGTGATGTGGCTCACAGCTGATAAATGGATGGTTTGGGAGGGCCTACCAAATACTTTCCATCTGTGAGGATTCTGCTTCACAAGCATCATCGTCGCTGCATCGCTGCTCTCGCTTTAATGAATCTTCCCGAATCGAGCTCCAGATAAGGATTTTGCCCACCTTAACAATCGCTTATAAGTTTTGTTTTTCTGTTTTAATGATTATATTAAACGGGCGAATTTAATCCGGCATTTTGCAATCGATCGAAGAGCATATCCGTGTAAGTACAAGTCTGAATTTTTACTTTATTTGGTAGAGCGTGTATATATGCTATTCCCATTTTCCAACCTGTAACACTGCCTAACCTTAAATTATTGTACTGCCGTTAAAACACAATGGCCATCATTTTGCTCTGATGGTTGAAACCATTGTTGAAGCGAGCTAAGAGAGCATTAATTGTGTTATCCATCGATCTTTAATTTTGCAGAATTGGAACAATTTGCCCAGTTTCAAAAACCTTCCTTGTGATAACCGTGTTGACTCAAATTATTGGTTTAGTGTCTAGTTAAGCATTGGAATTATTAATTCGATGTTTATTGATCTAACTCGGTTCATTCAACATGCCTAAGCATTGAAAAATGAGCATGGGTTAAGTGACAAGGAGGCAATTCACATTAATGCTGAAATTCATCGATTTAAAATATATATATATATATATATCGACCTGTAAAAGCCATTATCATTGAAGTATAGCAGAACTGTATAGAAATTGAATGCTGAGTACACAGGTGAATTTGCGCACAAAAGCTTGACTTTACCATATCTTAGTGCATAGTTTTTTCGTCATTTAAATCTCCCGATCGATTCGATAACCCGAATTTGGTACGAAACCACCGACTTATTCTGTCGACAACACAAAACTTCGAGTTATGGCTTTAATCCATGAAAAAAAGAAAAGATTGCAAAAGAGTCGCATAAAACCATACGTTAATTGCCATGGAAATTTTCTAATCTGAGGATAATAAGACCAACCATATAGATATGAAATATTGCTGAACTACATATAAAGTCACCGATATATCTAAACTTTCCCGCGTAAATCCTATAATTTCAACCGGAGGAAAAAATGGGAGACTCTGAAGAAATAAAAACCAGAATGTGCCATTTGTCGATATCGCTTATTTTTTTACGTTTGAATTTAATTTCCGTTCACCGTAACAGAAAACGCTTGGTTTCCATTAGTCAGTTCACTCACTCGAATCAATTTTGTCACCGTGATTGATCACTTGTTTGCGTGGCCACCATTGCTAGGTCCTCATCACCAAAAAAGAACTGTTTTTCTCGTGCACATTAGCATTTTTAGATTGAGTTGGCACGAATAATTACCCAGAACTTAGAAGAAGAAAAAAACAAAAAAAACAGTCATAGTTTTGCACATGGAATTTTCATCCCACAACTAAGTAGTGACTAATTTCTAGGAAATTAATGAGCACAGATACAGTTTCATGATATGATCTTAAAATTCGTCTTGGAAACTAGAGCAACGTTTTGTCCATAAAATGAAACATTTGCACTCACGCCTAAAGTGAGAAAATTTGTCACAGTTTATATATCCATAGTAAAGCTGTACTGAGGATGTGGAGCAGACCCCGACAGTTAATAGACGATTAGGACTGGTTTTTAGTACGACGCGTCGTTTTAACTTGGTTTTCAACCTCAGATTACCCAAACCTGGAATCCAAATGGCGTCGTTTTAAACTTTTTAAAAAAATAAATAAAAAATACAAATTTTAAATTGTGCCAAACGCCGCGCCAGTACGAAAAATGCGGCAGGACTCGGGCAATGAACTAGATAAATGTTCAGGGCGTTCACCCGTACTAAAACCACTGCAAATTTCATCACACGAAAGCAGCTTCCAATTCGCAACTCGCAATGCAGCCAGCCAAAACTCTGGTGAGATATCGTTTATGTCCCTATTAAACGAATCACTCTGAACAAGCTGAGAGTTTCTAAATAAGTGATAAGGTATCGCGGGTAAGTTGCGCCAAATTCCGATGCCAATTAACATCCTTTTTAATCAACGATTAGCCTGCGTTAATCTGAACTCGAATCAGTACCCACTATACACGAGGAACGGAAAATCTGGTTTGTTGACATACTTAAGGCCAGTTTATCCTCTCGTATCGTTTAACGGTGTTTATCCACGCTTCTAAACTAAACACGCTTGTTATTGCCCAAGTGTCGAAATAGCACGGACGTAACACCCATTAAAAGTCGAATTTGTATCATTTGTAACCGATTTGTGTCACGCCATAGCACGTTGTTGTACACGGACGCTCGAAAACATGCATTATGCAACAATATTCTTCAACAACAATATCGTAAAATTGTTATTCGTTATGTTTTAAGCGGGAATACAATGGAGTGCCCCAAGTGAATGCCAGACACGTGTTGTGGCTGACATCATATAACTTAACCGTGGAAGTTTGGGAAAGAGTTTGCGAGAATTGGCAATGGGAAGCTAGGGGCACGTGCAAACGGTAAATCGGTGCACACTTATTTTTAAAACCGTAATTTTAACTGCAGTTAAGCTACAAATTTATTTCAACCTTGCGGTATATTGCAAGTCCTCCCTACCTACCCCCATACAAATTTGAAGATACTGCAATTAAACTGTAGTTTTATTGCAGTTGGCTGTAAACAGTAATTAAAATTGTTTTTATCGCTTTTGGATGCCGCTTATTTTTTATAATGCTGATGGGCAAACATTTTATTAACCATGTAACTGAACTACGACAGGGTGAACCAAAAATCTCGTGAAAAAAAGTTTTTGGGGCCATCCATAAATGACGTCACGGGTACCCCGATGCTAATTTATCTATTGTAACGGTTCACTGCACCATGTCTCCAGTGTTTTTGATCACACTTAACATAGCGAGCCGTTATGGTGCTTTAGTGTGGATTCAGCTGGAGCATTTGAACGTGACAAGATTCGACCATAATGCTCGTACATAAATTGTGCAGCGTTTTCGATGCACCCTGTCACAACAAAATAACTCGAACAGATAGCAACACGTGCGATGACGTCACTCACGTCAATCTTCCATGGAAGGGGAGGTTCCTCTTTTTTTGTTTTAAAAGCACGGCACCTTTCCCTTAAATAATCGGGATTAGTTTAGGTGTATTTAGCGGAAAATCTATTTTGGGCGTGACTCGGGCTGAGCCCGCGTTTTAAAATAAGTCTCTGTCGCTAAGCCCCATGAGCCTCAGTGTACCTTAGCCTTGAATATAACTTAAGACGACCTTACGATATCCCATTGGGAGGAAACGTTCATGAATGAAACAAACGTCAATTTCCGCACTATGCAGCACGTGTACAGTATGCAGCATCCTGAAATTATTCAAAATCTTCAAAGGGTGCATGCATTGGAAATTTTGAACTCCAAATCCACGCATGAGTAGAGCACGTGATCGGTTTTCAATCGAACCGGAGCTGCAATGCAATAATTAATGCTAATCCCATTTAATTCTGACTAATATTGGGAGGCTTATTAGCTATAGCTAATAGGATTGCCAAAACGTGCCAGTCACGTGTGTGGGTCGCTTTGGCCCACCTTCTATTAATCGCTCTTGCAACAGACATCAAAGACCTGGAATCGGTTTTCACACAACATGATACGAATAATTTAATAAGCCAGACTTCCTCCTGTGGTTTAATGTTTGAGCTACTGGCATATATCTAGTAACTTTCGCCATTAGTGCCAACAGAATTTTTTTAATCTCCCAAAGAGTTATTTGTAATTCCCAAACTCGCTTCTATTAGTAGAAGTTAAATTGACGAAAATGTGTTTTATATGGGTAATTAAGAAGTAATATAGAAAGCTAAATTGATCTCTGATCTAGCAATCTATAAACCAACACTTAATTGTCTCACTTGTTTAGAACACCCTAGATCATCTCAGTAGCACTCATATGCAAGAATTTTGGAATTTTGTCGTACATAATAGAGAAATTGAGTTAGCCAGCGTGAATTGGGGGGACACACTGAGGCTGGCCCAATCTCTCTAATCTCTCTATTACCATCGCTTCAGAATGAGTTTGCAACAACTTCAACTTGTTATAATAACTATTTTATAAACGATCTATCTCGAAAACCAGAGCATATTGGCATTGCACAACTCGCTCGTTGTAAGCACATACTGAGGCTGTGAGCAGAACGGTGAGGAAAGCTGAGAGACAAGCAGTGAAGTCGATAATAGAGTGAGGGGGCACACTTCCAGAACTGCCAGAATTTTCTCTCTCGCGGAAACGTCACTTAAAGGTGCATTTGATATTAACTCTCATGATAATGTGTGTTCATAGGACGGGGCTTACGTGTCTACTAGCGATAAAATTAAAACATGAGAGCTCTCGGACAGTAGCAGGGGCATTTGCACGTGCTACTGTCAGACACTTGATGGCTTCCTCAGCTTTTCCAAACCAATAAGTAGCTCAGCTCGCTTTTTAGCGGAAAGTGAACCTGGTTAATAGACTTTAACCACTGAAATTGCCAGTAACTTACTAAACGAGGCCAAAATGAGCTCTTAAAAGCCCGGTTTGCAAATCACCCCACCGATGTCTCGAGGTGTAAAAATAAGGTTGATTCGCGCATCACTTTCACCAAAATAACACACGAGCGCCGAAATCAAGGTCCCGGGTCGATGACCGAAACGTTTAACCCTTTTTTATTCATTCCTTGAATCACCTGTTGTTGTTTTT
>JAUJYV010001309.1:0-19083 GCA_033995625.1 Ophyiulus pilosus
TAACAACTAAAATGTTAAAACCTCGCAAAACTAAAATATCGTTCACTATTAACAGCCGTAGTAGTTTGCATAATTTATTTGCATTACAAAGCGTGTCTTACTCAGCACGATGTATGTGTTCTATGCTCGATCGAATCATTTCAAGCGTTGTGCTTGACGGAATTGCCTTCGATGTCAAAAGAAAACCCAACTCAAATTTTAGCATAAAACTTCCTTTTATGGAGGTCGAAAACTAGGTATATTGGGTGCGTGTTAAAACGGCGTAGGTCATTTCTCAAGAGTGTAAAGTATATCGGAAACGCAGCTAGGGAAAGGGGAATTGAATCATCGATCCATCAGTTACCAAGTGCAATGTATATGGATTTAAATGGACATGTTAGTATTTTATATCGATTGGGATGGCTATCAAAATAAGTTGGTCTGGCAGTAGCAGCGCCCTCTCGCCGAACACAGAAGTGCCAAAATGAAATGGGGGGGAAAAGATCGTTAAGAAAAGGTGAAAAGGAGGACCCTGGAGGGTGATACGCGTCCAACTCCCCCTGGCGGCCAGTTTATTCGCGGAAGTTGGGGGAAACTGTTTCCTGTTTCTGTATTGCGAAGTTGGGGTTTCTTTATTATACTTCTAGGTTTTGACGCATAACTCATTTTGCTAATTCGCTAAGATGGCCCTATTACTAAACAACAGTTCCTCACACCGTTTTTCTGACTAAATGAAAATATTAACTAGACCCAAGAGGCTAATGTAATAGCGAAATTGCGAAACTTTCATTCCGGAAGTGCACGCAGTGCTGGTTACATCCTTATCCGTCATCTTTTGTCTTTTCTCTGATCCGTTTGTGTGGAAGTTTTTTTTTGGGGAGGTGAAAGGCTGGAAAGCCGTAAAGCTGACCAAGGCATCCTTAATTACTTTTTATTCTCGCCGTTGAAAACATTAGTATGAAAATAGTAGGTTATCCCGGGACCCTCATTGGAATTTCTAGCATTGCAGGTATTCCTAGGATTTTTTTTTTCTTGTTTGAAATCTATATAGACGGTGAACATAGACGAAAAATAGTTGTTGGAGGGCGCTTTTTATATCCTTGCGAAAAATTGATCATCATTCCTTTTGACAAATTGCTGCGTGTTCGCGTGATCTTTTAAGCAATTTCTCACTTTTTACCGGTAAGACTGTTTCCCCTCTAATCCCGTTGGTAGCTTAACGTCTTAAGCCAGGGACCAAAAAACTTACTTAAAAAATATATATATATATAAAATAAAAAACGCTGACGAGAAATAACACAGGCAGGTAAGATAATTAAGCAGCTTTGTAAGTATCGCCACTTGCCAAAGGTTTTTAATTGGATGGTAAATTATGAAAATTTGGACAAGATAATATCATTTTGATTGCTAGTGAAACAAGCGTCTTCCTGTATATTTTCAAAGAAAATTTCCTATCGTTTTCTTCTCATTTTTGTGTAAAATAGTTTTTACTCGAATTCCATCTTATAATTACATGTTTAAAACATGTTCAGTTTGTATATCAGGAAAGCTGGATGTATAATTGGAGGTATTATTAAAATTGATTTTAAGAAATTGGCTTTGAATACCATTTGAGACCACAATTCAAAAGAACAATATAGAATTCCTTTAAAATTTATCAAGTAACGAATCGATGATTGAACTTTAAGAAACACAGTTTTGGGAACTTCTTGCTCACGTATATATGCAGGCATGTATATTTTCACCAAGGTTAGTTACTTGGAATGATGTTCGAAATTTGGTTCACCATCAATAGTCAAACATGCATGAATGCATCTCAAAACGTGAGCGAAAATTTTCTCTTGTTCTTTAATTAAAAAGCAGGAATTTCTCTTCGTAAACTCGAAACCATCCCGAAACTGGGGTCGAATCATAAATTCACGGAAAAGAAATTAGAGCAAAACTTCTCTCGGCAATAAATGTAATTTAGCCTAACGGAAATAATGGTCGCACGCACACTTTTGGGTAAATTAAACGCGGGATAACTCTTTTGAAAATGTGCGGAATTTCGCCCGTTTTGTTTTCACATTTTTCCGCTTTGTCGCGTTTTCACGAACCATTAACCCGCGTTAACAACCGCTCGTTAACCACCGCTGGATTTAATCTTAATGGCCGTTTTGCGTTTATTAAAACGGACAATCTGAAGCCGTGTTCGCACCGCTTAATTGCGGATTTCGCGGTTTTGGGCTGAAAATGCGCTTAAAACGCTCGTTCAAGCTGAACATTAATTCTTTTCCCCTCGTTTTCTCATTGTTTTAAATGTGAGAACGTTGGTATAACTACCAAGGGGGGTAAAAAAGACTTTCAAAGGACATCTTGCAAAGACATTCGCTTGAAAACTAGCCACAAAAGCTCGGCCCCGTGACAAGAAAATATTTACGAAAATTTCAGAGAGCTGCTGGCGTTGCAAGCAAGGAGTTTCTTCGTTCGTTTGCTATCTACGAAATGTTCATATCGCCAATAAAATACCACCTGTATTGACTGTAATCGTTTGTAACAAAAAACATATTGGTTTGGGGCACTCAAAGAATGAACGAACTGCATGCGTTTGGTTGTGGAAAGCGGTAGAAAACCAGAAATTAATGACGTATAGAATAAACGTGTCTAGTTACAAAATCTCCACCTTCATGTAGAATTTATCAAAAATTACTCTACTTTAACTCTAGCATTTTTTTTTCATCTGCACAGAATTCGCCACGATACCAACGGCGGTGCTTGGTGTCCCAAAAGTCTCATCACGAAGGATTCCGAGGAATACCTGGAAGTCGACCTAAAACAGTTGCGCGTGATCACGGCCGTAGAAACACAGGGCCGATTCGGAAACGGTCAGGGTCAAGAGTTTGTGGAACAATACATCATCGAGTACTGGAGGCCTCAGCTGCACGAATGGGTCAGGTTCAAGAACAGGAGGAGCGAAGAGGTAAGCTACCAGATTTTTTTTTACTCAAATTAGACTATAGGGTTAGAACTTAGTTGGGGAGTATAATGTCACAATGATGCTTGAAGTCGTCGTTACCATGCGGTCACCCAAACAAGCTCGCGTGACGTCAAAAGTTGCATGCCTACTTAGAAAACGGTTTCCATGCCATAAATGAATTTTTGTAAGATTTACCGTTGCCAGTTGTTCGTCATTAGTCATAATTCAAACATTTGTAAGCCACATGCGAATGTGCATTTTTTTATTTCCGTAAAACGGCTACGGTTTTTGCGCACGGGGTTAATGGCGGCTGAAAGTGGGTAAATTCTTCTTAGGAGGGGTAAGATGTCGTCGAGCGAGGGGAATCTTAATGTGGGGGCGGGTGTGAGGCACTGGGTTAACATGTGCTAAATATGTTTCTGTGTATTTCATTTTTAATAGAAAATCAAAACGAGCGTCATATTAAAACGAACACGTGCATGTTATGGTTAGGGTTTACCCCTACCCTCTCACGTCCATATTGCACCCCCTCATCCCCTCTCCGTTTTAGCTGAATTAATTTTCACCAATAAGCTGGCGCGCCTAAGAGAAAAACGTTTACAGTTCTTTTATATCATATTTTCGAGAGAAAAAAAAAACAGTTTGTGGGCTGTAAACAGCGATATTTTCATAACAGTTGCATTATTTAATTTAGTTATAGTTTTGGTAGACTAAAAAATGTCACAATGTTTTTCGAATAGGTTGGACACTATTCGTGGCTAAATATGAGTCATTGAGTATCAGTATCTAGCGTTGATGTAGGTATCATATAAAAGAGGGGGGCTCCAACCCCCCAAAAAGCCATAATATGCTTTGTGTATTCTGGCGATAGACTCAGGGAACTTATGTGTCTGCAAGAGCAAAGCTTCTTTAGTCTAGAATAAACTAATTTGAATACGTTTTATGGTTTCCCCAGTCGTAAAACCAGAAAAAAAACTACCTGAAGACGATATCGTCTATTTTTCTTACTTTAAGCTGATTTTTTAAGGCGTCTAATGCACCATCTCTATTTCCCTCAATTTTGTCGTAAACTTCTTTTAAAAAATGGTACATGCACTTGGCTGGAAAATATGAAAACTACAGGGTGTTCCAATTCCTTCAGAGGGAAAGCTTCCGTTCAACAACTACTCGGAACAATTGGTTAGATTAGCAGTTTCAAAATCAGTATATATGCAGCTTAATTCCGCGTTAATTCACACGAGAACAGTGATGTCTGTAGTTAGCATGCTATAAATTAACAGTATTGTGGACGACACAAACAACAGGATCTGCTGTGCAGACTTGGTTTAACCTACACTTACTTTTGATAACAATTCAAGTTGACTCATTTAACCAGTTATAATTGGTTCAGAATCTGCATGGCCCAACATTGTGAGGAAGAATACAAAATAGATAACTAAGTTAAATATTTATTTATTTGCAGTTCTTTTTCTAGTAATGGTTTTGGTGCTATGAATGTACGATAAGAAAAGCTTAGAATATTGTTTACAAAACCATCAGTTTAATAGTTGATAAGTGCAGGTTACGCAGCTTCAATTTTTGCCAAATTATGAAGGTATGCGTAAACTCAGTTTGAATCGATTAAACCCTTCGTCCACTTTGACCTATGGTCAGTCACCCCTTTTATCATGAAAATAATCTTAGCTCGTGCACCTGGTCACCTCAAATCTGATATATAAATGCGTTAATCCTGGATTCATTATGGAGGTTTTATGGAGCCCCCCCTGGCACAAGGGGGGCTAGGGGGGTCGCACAAAATCGTCTTTGAATGTTTCATAAGAAAAGCCCTTGGGGGCGCCTCGGTAGGAGGCTGGAAAGTAATTAACCACGAGCGTGGAAGCCAATCACGACAGTCATTTATCAAATTGGCAAATTCTAAGGAAAGTTGGGTAGGCACCCCCTCAGGGTTAGATAGTCATGGGTAACCCGGAGGTACCCCTCGACCCGAAGGCTTTTATGTGATTCCACCCGACGACCGAAGATAACTTGTCCGCAGAAGAAGTTGAAGCAATGTTATTGTTGATTGTTGTTGTTTATTTCTGTTTTTTTGGGTTGTTTGAATGTGCACCAAGGGGGTCCCCCTAACAACAATCCAGGAGAATATTTTGATAACGTTACCAAGAAGAGAGCACTGAAGAGCTCTTTATCAGTCTCCGAACAATGGTTTTAGATTTGAAAGACTTAATGAATGACCCCCGGGCCTTTGGCAAAGGCGCTGCTGCCAACGTCGATAAATGGGGCCCGCATTAACGAGGCGACAATAAAGTGTAATCCAATTTATCTTGCTTATAATGCATTTCAAAACGAGAAAAGTTCACCAGCGAGTTTAATTAAACGGGTTAGGATAAGCTAAGGGGAAGAAGTTTTGTAAAACGTGACCCATTCCGCTTTAATGAAGGCGTCGTGGGAGGGATTTCGTTTAATTTTTTATTGTCATTAAATTTTTAATTCTGTTTAATTTGAAATGATATTAAACTGGGGCCATGCGTGGGTGGTTTTCATGGGAGTTTATTGTTGTTATATATGTATGTAAAAGCTGCGTAATCTTATATGCATGTGGTTTATTTCTCCGAACATTCTCATAGGCTTCTTTTTCAAATTTTCCGAAAGTTCTGAAATTGTAGCGCGACAGGTGTAGTAAACGGAATATATTTATATTCAGTTTAGAAGGGTGTAAAGCACAAAGATTTGCATTAATAAATGATAAAATTTAGCATCGAAATTAAGAAACCAACTGCTCTTATAACAGTTTGATAATTTCATTTCTGATAACACATTTATTGACAAACTTTGAAGGTCGATATACACATTGTCTTCAATCACATTCACCAGCCATGAACGTTTAATTTTAGTCTTCGATTGCCTTTTTTACGAAGTACGGACTGCATTCCTATTTCTTAAGAACTACAGCAAACAGAAGTAAAACTTGGTAAAAAGTTTTCACCCAGTATTGATATCGAACGACTTCACAAATTTCAGCAGTGCGAGTACAGTAACGAGGGTTTAAAAACCCTCACAAAGCTCAACGATCGGTTGGGGGTCCCCCTTAAAGGAATTTCCAGATAAAGTGAAATGTGAATTTCGACGATTTCGGTAATCTTCGCGCAAAATCAAGACTTCTTAAAACTTATCCTGAACCCACGAGCCCTTGAGTTATTGGTTGTTGACAACGAGTTCAATGTCCCTTGCAACCCTCCACCTTACCATAAAAAACCACGAAAAAATGTGACTAAATTTACGATTTGAAATGATGTCTCCCAAATATTTACAGTCATAGCCGTTTATGGCTTCCCCCATCCTCTTGATGGCAATGTAGATGCCAAGCAGGGAGTATAAATTAGGCATTTCCAACCGCCATTTTGTCGTCCAACTAATCTCGATGAAAGCTAAGAAATCAGTAATTTTTCATCGGAAAAAAACTCGTCAAATCTCGTCTTCCAAAATTCATTGTGTCACCAGTTGTCTTTGGCAATGGAGCGAGACGCATGTCGTCCGTCTGGAAAGAGCTGATCGAGGCCACCAAGTCGTTGAAAAGCATGCTGAAAAGGGGTTAGAGTTAAAGAACCCACCCCACATGATATGATGGCTATATCGGGCAAGCAAAATTGAACATTTCGTTTACAAATTAGAACAGAAATTGGCGATGACAGGCCGTGCAAAAATATCAAAAACATTTGCTTTCGTTGCGATAAGCATCGCAAATTTGCGATCCCGAACCGAATTCTAGGAATGGCTGCGTGGCGTGCTACGTTTCGAGGCAAGCTCACCCAGGGAGATTTGAGCAGTGCCGTGTTTATGTACATTATATCAAATTGTGGACATTAATAAACATAAGTTGTAGAAACAGCACTTCCAAAATGTCTGTTCCTTTAAGTTTAGCCTTGGCATCATTTTTGATATACATGTACAATAAATTAGAATATTTTTAGAATTTTGATTTTAAATTGTTTAAAAAGTAGATAAATTTAAGTAGGATGAACACTATTTTCCTCAATTATGTATTAGTTATAGCAGTAGTGAGTTTAAGCAAGTTACCATTGCAGGTATCGGGTTTATGACCCCTTAAAGCTTGGATGGGGACCGGCTTGCTTTAAAAAAGTGGAAATTTCTTTTGACAAGTTGAGTTAGGCTGTCACCCCGCCACCAGAGGCCACACAAACTTGTGACTCGTTGTTGTAACCGATACACTTATCTTTCGTTTGACGAATGACAACCAACTAAAAATGAAACGCGATCAACAAAACAGCAGCAGAAGAAGAATTTCTTTACTTATCCTTCTTTTTGCCCGCACAAACAGGAACCGCAAAAACGAGAACGTGGGACGTGCTGAAGTTTCCTTCTCAAAATTTCATCTTCCATACTATTGTCGTTGTCATCGTTGATGGGCTTTGGTGTTCGTTACATTGCCAAAAAGAGACATTCATACTAGTCTGCAGAAGTACAAGTTTTTTTTTTAAATCTTCACTATCGATAGAGGATAAACTATGGAAGAAAGAACTCATTCACATCACATGTCCATCTTAAATAGTTGCAGAGATAAACCTGCAGTGGCATCGGTATATTAATAAAAGTATCTCAGTTGGTCTTGGATAAGTTCTGCTGAGAATTCTTAGGAAACTGAAGATTTTTTCTCTTGCCCAGAAGTTAAGACCGTAGATGGCCAGAAATGTAAAAACCTCTCAAATTCGACATTTTCATACAAGGAATGTCCGTTAAATAAGGTGAAATTAGTTCTCTATAACTATTCTTTCTTCGTTACGAATAGCGATTCTACACCAGCCAATTACTTTCAGAAATGAAAAACGTGATTTGCAATAGAAAGGATTCAGTAAATTCATTATCAGTCATTAAATACGACTAAATCGACTCGCAGATAGCGCTGCAAGTCCGTATTCAAATAAGCTTCAATGCATTAGACCCTAGTGTAAAAAAGCATAACCAGGCTTTACAAACATTCTACCAAATGATGCTACAGTTTGCTTTAGTACGAAATTCGTTTGTAGTGTGGAGGGTTAACGGTCGGGTAGTTAATCTCCATTTAGGGAACTCACGTTGATTTTGTCACATCCGTGCACCTGTTTTCTCCCGAAAAATCTAACTGGCAATCTTTCCACAAAAAACATAAATAAAAAAAACTTATTTTGGAATCGTGAATCGTCGTTGATAGGAGGTTTGTGTTGTGTTTTTGACGAGTTGGCAGCACAGTAAAATAAAGTCGAAAAGCAAAAGACAAAAAAACTAATTTTTTATTTTCGGAAAAAAATAAGTTTGAAAATATGTCATGGTTTTGCTTTTAAGCACGAACCCAAGAGAGTTTTTGTCTCGGTTTTTAACGATGTCATTCTGGTAGATGTAAGCCTAAGTTTTCTTCCATATGCGAGAGATGATCGTAAAAACTAAATTTTAGCACACAAAAAAGTACCCAGAGTACCCTGAAAGTGCGCGTTGTCACCAACTGCCTGCATGAGTTGGCAGCCAGCAGGCTCCTTATTAGGGTCATTAGTACCCAAAATGCTAATAAAACTCATTAAATCTTATCGGAGAAGCCATATGTTTGCTGAAATGCGGCTGATAGCCATCGGCAGGGCTATTCCTAATTTGCTATTATTATAATTTCGCAGAAATTTAGATTTTCGCCAGCGATTATTTTGCATATTTGGTGTCACACCATTGCGTTTTGATCATCCTGAACTGATAAACATGGGGTTTATTGTTTTTTTCCCTTGGGAATTTATATGGATATATATCCCTTTCTCTGTCCTAACATATGCTCTGAGGGTCAACAGATTTTAGAATCTTTTGGAATCAAAAATAATACGCGTGTTTAATACGTCTTCAAGAGGCATGTATAGTTCATATTAGCAAAGTTTTAATGTGTATACACAGCACAGTGTTCCCTATCAATTCCTGTCATTTCTAAACAAATTGGTGGAAGATTTTTGTGGTGAATTTTAGATCACACTAAATGTGTTAGGCAATTTTCTTGATTTCTTTTTATTATTTTCCCCACTTATGTGGTTTGAGTGGGAGCCGGAATCTACGTTATAAATTCAAGTAGGGACTTCCGTTTTTTCGACGTCATCGTTCGAAGCTAGCTTCTCTTTCCGGTATCCCACCGACTTCCTCTCATGGCGAACTTCCGGTTTAGCAACTTTTAGTTCTCGCACCATACATATGCAAATGTTGCGGGAATTTCACAGACTTCAAAAATATTCTCTCTTAATGATTTCGTTCGCTCTATCCACCAAATAATCGTAATAATAGTACTATAAAATGAGGGAAAAAAACACAAAAAAAACTCGATTGTGAAAAATTGAATTCGGTTGGATGACTTCCAAGACGCCTCCTCATTCACCGCCAAGGGGGCGTTGGGGAGTCAATTAATTTCGGTGTCGGATTTGACAAAGTGGATCCCGCAGTAATTAATAACCAACGCAGGAAACGAATTAAATTTTATATAAAAATGTGCTCACTGATGTTAGGCGCCTTCGAAGTCACATTAATGGCTTCGTTTGGAACAAAGGTGACGCCAAGTGTTATATATGAAAATTTGTGTTGAACAGTAGATCAGTGATGTCGTGAAGGGAACTACGGGATACATCGAAAAACTCTTGTATTACAATTCTCTTTGAATTGATCCATCTACTAAATACTAAGTTAAAAAAAAAAAGTTTTATGAAGCAATTCTGCTTATTGAAAAAGTTAGGTGAATTAAAAACATATGTAGAAAATGCTATGCAAATTGTATTCATTGAATTTATGTGAACGGGAGAATATATGCTATGATGGTTTGATCAAACTTGTTAAGTGATATTATTCCAATGGATGATAGTTTAAAACTTCGGTAAAAACGGAGGATTATCTGGGGATGCGTCTTATTACCCCAAACATTGGTGAAAAGTGCTGCCATTTTCCAGTCGCTATAATGGTGAATGCTTGAAATTCTCGATAACGGAAATGAAGGGGCAATTAATTTTATTGATTTAAAATCATTGTAATGCGAAGAGAAGCCACGAAACTGGCCCTCAAGCGTGAACAGATTAGACACGGGCGCATAGGCCTACTGAGTTAGGATGAGCAATTAAATTATGACGCCTTTAAAAATTTCCTCAATTAATCGATCCGAAATGCCGTCGCATTAATATCATTACAAGCAGCCTATCTTCCACAATCATGTTTGCACACACATTTTTATTACTCGAAAATCGTGCTTAAAACCTCTTCTGGTATACATGGTATCCATGCCTTTCAAAGAAGAACGTTATAGAAAGACAAAGCAATATGAGAGCAATAGTATTTTGTATTACACAGTATGTATTTTAAGTATTTAATTCTAAAATCAGTAAATTTATTCACGATGGCGTTATTTATTTTTAACCCGTAGGACCACGGTATAAACGTGCCATTTAAATGCAGTGCCATCTAAGGACAAAATTAGAACTATATGGAAACCTGTGTATTTCTTCAAAATATTGGTATTGAATCTTTACACGTTCCATTCTGCGCGCAATTTTAATTATTTAATTATTAAACCAAAAAGTTATTTTCAATATGGAAACTTAAATTAAAAAAAAGTTACTTAACAAAACAGGTTTTTGAGTGGCCCATAGAAATATTTCGTGCGTAGACATCACATGATTAATCTATGATTATCTATCAAAATCATTGATCAACAAAATTAAAAGCCACCTAATGCCATCTGCGACATAACTACATAAGACTAATTTAGAACCTTTCGCAGAATCATAAAATATCCAGGTTGGGAAAAGTCCTTTTTCGCATATACTGTATACCAGCATTCGTTATTTATGTCAGAAGTTGCTTTTGGAATTTTACCATTACGAACATATGATATATACGAGCCTCTTAATCATGCAGCCCATTAAACCTGCCTTGGCGTGGATAACCAATTTTTTTAAGCCGACATATCACCACCAGCACGCAATATCGTATTTTTATCATTTTCATTACTATTTTTTCGCCCCAGTTTTTCCATTGTGGGAACAATCGAAAATGCCGCAGGTGGAGCAGCCAACATCAACGCATGTTTCTATAATTGAAAACGCATTTCTAGTTGGCCCCTCCTTATGAATTACTGTTATATGAGCATTGTAGGCATATAGGGTCGATCGTCCCTAAGTGCTGGTGTGGACCAACTGTTTATATTAACGTGACACGTGTAATTATGCCTAGTGTTGAACCTCTATTTGCCACCGTATTCATTATTCATAGGCAGGGGGATGGGGGGTTGGGTCCCTCAACTCCTCCCACTTTCTCATCCAATTGTCATTTAATTAAGGGAATGACAGCGCTGCAGCAGCGAAATTGGCACCACCAAGTCCCGAGAAAAAAAAAAAACACGAAAAAGTTGGGCGAATTGATGATGCTAATCGATTCGTTGCACCAACCGGCATTAAATGTTTGGCCACTAATTAATTAACAGATAACCGAGTTGGGAGGCAGATAAACGTGACATCTATTAACGAACGCCGCCCTCAGCCAAAAAAAATTCAGGAGTTGACGTCTGATCGATTTTTAGGACAAAAATAAGTCTTATTATACGTGATTAAGTCGAAATTAAGCGGGTCATAAACCCTAACCTGAAATGAAACCTATATCTGCAATGGCAAAATGACGAAATCTTTGGTACAAAAAATGGTTGTGAAAAAACAAATCCTCGCCGGAAAACTTTACAAATCTGAAAACCTTTCGGTTTATTCAGAAAAGCAGTAAACTTTTTGATGGTTAGTAAAATGAGGAAAAATTAAACCTCAATATTGAATAGGCAATCCATGCTAGCTTCGGTGCACTCATTGATTGCCCCCCTTCAAGGGGCAGCAATGGAGCACGAGTACAATTTTACGATTGGTTCGAATTTTTAGGTTATCCTAGATCTTAAAATGTATATAATAAGACTTTGTACATTGGGTTTAAGACCCTAACGTGCAAATAGTATCCAAATTATAATGGATTGCCCATTTAAAAGATGGTATGTGTAGCTACAACGTAAAAAAAACTTCGGCGTCTTTTCTGCGCATTTACGGTCTTTTCAAAAGCAATTCTTCAAATAACTTGGAATAAACCATAAGATGAACGATTATTTTGACCAGTGACTTATCCGAGAGAATGAATAGTTTAAGGCACTTGAAAAATATCTAAAGTGTAAGGGCTGAAAGTGTTTTATCAAATGGGAGAAGCTATGGAAGGGGGCGGGTCATAACACACCGAGAGAGATAAATCCACGTTAAAATCGATGAGAAAATAATTTTTCTCGAGTCTGAAGAAATCAATTGAAAAAGAGAAAACGCAATGTTATAATGCGAAGCTGGAAGCAAGAGAAAGCATGCGATAAATAAAACAAAAAGGAAAATGTGTTAAATAATTTCAAATACAGGGTGTCCTAATTACGATTATAAACTAATTTAGTAAAACTAAACTTCGTGGAAGTTGAATTTGAAACGTCGCGTCGTTGCTATGCAGTAAATTTTCCTTTTTTAATAAGCATAGAAAACAAATTCAAGCTAATCCTTCTGTTTGAATAAATGAATTCATCAATGCAGTAGTAGCTGTTCTTTCAAAAATTTTAAAATCAATGTGTGGACGAGATACATTCATTTAATTAACTATTTTCAAAAATTATTTTACATTGGCATTAATTAAAATTTTTAAAAGCAAATAGAAATCGAACAAAGTTTGGAATTATAGCATAACATATCGTACTTGTATATGTGGAATATGCAAAGGAATAAAAAACGTTTTGAACGCAATAACTATTTTTGCAATTTTGCATTGATGCCTTTCTAAAGATTTCTCCAAACAATGTTCCATTTCGAAATTAGTGATTTTCATCGTACTTTCTCATCACGAGGTTTTATTTTTCCGTCATTTGCTTCAGTGATTTCGTCGTTTTTTTGTATCGTTACTAATGCGTTTGATCTCTCCTCCCCTCAGTTTTTCATCCGTTGAACAAATTTAAAGCCCATCCATTTTCTTATCTTCAGGTTTCGTCTCTGGTACGAAACGCCGTTGTAGGGGGAGCTACTTGTTATCTACAGCGTTCTTTCGCCCTTATCACTCGTTAAGGGGGTGGAAGAGGGCGCCCCTTGCGTGTCTATTCAAGGGATGCCATGGTTATGAAACTGACTTTTATCAGACACGATACACTTTTATATGCTCTCTGAGGAGGATGTCTACTACTTCATATTTCTCGCTCCCACTTTTCAATACACGTCTACGCGTGTATACACACGTACTGTATAAATAATAGAATTAAAGAGAGAAAAATCGACGAGGATAGCTCGAAAAGATTCGGTATTTCTTAAGGAGATATAAACCCTACATCCGTAATGTTGAATTTCGAAACACACTCCGGATATAACTTGAACGTATACAGAATACATATAAGCGAAACATTTCCCCCAGCTTACTGCTTTTATATGGTATAAAAAGCTTAACCCACCAAACTATACAAACATTATTTAACCACAAGGGACAGTGCAAACGTATTCGACATTTCTTTTACCTACCATTAATTAATCAATCGGAAAATTTAAAGCTGCTTACCACAAACAGTTTTTGTGCATAAAACAAATTGCATGTCTCCATAAATTTCAAAATAAATACTTTCTATTTTGAAAAATAATTAAAAGGAGTTTTTGACGATTTGAGATTTGAAGAAATAAGCAAAGCTCAAAATCTCATCTCTAGACTTAGAGAGGCTTGCGTAATGCTGGATTATGTGTATGATTCACGACAAAAAAGTGACGTAAAAAGCGTGACTGTGAATAGTGACGACCATTATGAATGACCAGCGCGCCCCCTACTGACCTCGCATAAGCACGCGGAACGTGAATTCCTTTCGTAAAGTAAACACGATTTTGTGACGTTTTAAATTGAACGTGGGTAAGCAGATACCGACTTAGGAAGCGTTTCTACATATGTTAATGCACGTGTCTACTATAGTGATATATTTTTTTCCCTCTTTCGTCGATTTTTTTTTGCGACTTCTGAGCTCAGATAAGAAACTGCGGAGAATAATAAATCTTAAAAGATGGCGTTTCGCTCTCTACTTAGGCGGGAAACGACCTGAAAACATATCTACGTCGCTAGATTGGGGACATTTACGAGCCTCTGTAGGGATTTTCAGAGATTTATTCGACAGCACCTGCTGCTCTTGTGACGCGTGCAGCGACATGGAAGGCGAAGTTGCCATGTTGGCAATAAGATGGCGCTTGAAACATGTCTGACGTGCATTATTACAGGATGATTCGCAAGAAATTCAAGGGATAATGTCGTCGATCCTCCTCCAAAATATTCTCATTTGTTATTTCTTTCGTTTCGTTGTCCTTAATTAACATTTCACTAGCACCTTCCGCATTTCTTTCACTACCCGTTGTGTGGATGAAACTCCAAAAAATGTTCCACAAATTTTCAAACTGCTTTCGCAATATATGTCAGAATTTCTTTTTCTATATATTTACTAAAAACCTTATTATCACTAATATATTCCCCATCTCAAATTATTATATAATTCCCCATAATACTCTATACAGATTTTCTGCGTTAAAGCGAGCGAGAACTTTTCCTTCACTCATTTAATTTCATCGTCTTCTAAAAAATATTCGTGGATTTACATAAAAATTATCGGGTTATACGACGCTAGAAAATATAATTCACGTTTCGTACACGAAATTATATACAACGAATTCAAGACGCACTGCGTGACATCTGCTTCTCATATAAATTAAGAAACGCAATAAATTTAATTAATTTAATCGGCGCGTACGATCTTCATTTACATACGAATGTGTCGGTAGCGGTTCCTTTTCAGACGTGCAAATGAAAATTTGTGAAGAGATCCATGTGTTCGTTGCTAATGAAATTATGTATTAATAAGAAGTTGGCTAACATTATATTTATGCCATCTCAAATTACTAAAGTTGTATTATTTAACTCGAGAGCGACAGAGCTTGCCTATTTATGATACACGTTTGTTTCTGGAAAACTCGATTTGAAATTGAATCGTGCACATTGGAATGGTGCAACGTCATTGGCGGGAATGGGGGCGCTGCTAAAAGACCACGTGACACGTTGGCAGAATTAGGATTAGAATAAATATTTATGGGGAAACTCAATACATACATTTCAACTCGTTTTTTATATCAATACAAACAACGGCAAAAATGACATAACATCAATGATGGATCGCTATGACTACTTTTATGTTAGGTGATGTTTTATGTTTTTGCCATCTGCATAAAATATTAAATTTTATGTACATTCGCTATGCTAAACCGAGTAAGCATTACTACCTTCGACATTTAGTGGCAACTACAGTTTGTCTTGCATGTCCCTAGGTCAGGGGTCTTATTTTCGTTTGTTTGATACAACATGTAATGAAATGCGCTCACAGAGCGCCCTATGCATAACGAGGAAACCTGCGAGTCAAAGATTGGGTTTTTCACCGAAAAAGTATATTTTGTGTTTATAATTTTGGAGACAAGGAGATACAATTTCTATAACGAACCGTTTATCCACATTTTTTTTGAACGCCGCATTCGCCCATTTTCATATTGTTTTAGCATTGATTTTTGCTCCTCGTCAAATTCTGGCTCCATTATAATATTGCGTTCGTGAATAAATAAATAATGCACGAAAATTCGGGTGCGTGGGAGATGGATGGTGTTTCTCGAGGCCCCTCCCTCGGGGTCAAAAGCAGCGGAATTGCGTATGAAACATGCATGCCAGCACTAATTATCGAGTTTTTGGCGGTTTTTGGTGCTTCAGAGGAGAAACTGGGGAGAAAAAAATGGCTGCCATCTTGTCGTGCCCAAATAACCGCTCGTTACAAATTGAATATTCAGTAGGAAGGATGGGAAAAACACGGCAACCACAATTCATAAGGAGGACATGTATGGTGTAGTCACGCAACCCACAACAAACTGACAGATAATCCTGTACTTGCAATGTTCAAGTTTCGAAAGAAACCCCTGTTTTAAATAATAGGTATTGAGAAAAATTGTTTTTCCCCATGTCGAATTATTTATTCTCTACGTGTCCAAAAGTTGTAATTTCTCCCGCTGTTAAAACAATAAGTTGGAAAGGTCGCATAATGGAACGTTGCAAATGTATGTAGAACAAATAGCACCATTATAATTATAAGTTCAACCTCAAGTATTATCCACTAGATTTTATTTGATGTAAGTTGGACTATAACTGAATTCGCACACTTATTTTCTTTTCACTTAAAAAGATTTTAAAATAAAATGATTGACTCATAAAAAATATAAAAAAAACTTCTGGTCAACCTTCAGCTAGGGCCATTTTGAAAATTGTCCACATAGGTTCACTTTATATAGTTCAATTTTCTCAAGTTTATTGTCTCGAATGATGAATTGAATTCAGTGGGTTTTTCGTGCCTCTGAATACATTTATTCCGGAAGACCTGTTGTTCGCTTACAAATTGGGTAATAAATTGTTTCTTCACCAGAAAAAAAAAACATCTTTGAATTTAACGCCTGGAGGAGATGAGCAATTGATGAAATTTGAATGTCACTCTTTTAAGTGGAAAAGGATCGGCTTAGTAGAAACTCAGGAAGCAAGTTTAGTGGAGGATTAATTGAGTGTCATCCCGGTTTGCCACCAATTTTTTGTCAAATCGTTTGCTTGCTGCGCATGTTATTGGAGTTGGATTACACGTGTATATCGATTCACGAGTTTCGTTTTTTATGATTTGCCCTCGTCAAATTGGCTCGAAAAGGAAAACCTTGTTCGCGCGATGATTGACGAGATTCTAGTTTAAATTTAGGATTTGCAACAGACATGCTCGTTGAGAAAATGTCACCAAACCTAAGCTCGTACATGTTAATGTCTTGTTTTTTTGGTTTTTTTTAATCAATTCTGAATGCTGAATGAAGGATCCCCTGAATTTTCTATTTCGCTTATATATTTTTTTAAATGGCTGAACCTTCTATAATAAATCTATTTTTGCCTTACGGAAATTATACGATTTTGTATTTGGATGTAGCCTTTCGAGACATTGAGTGTATTAACCCATATTTCCTATATCACTTTTTTATTATTATTATTTTTTAAAAGAAACTTTCCCATACTCGGAATATTTCAAGAAATTTGTTTATATATACACTTATTTTATTATGGGTAGATTTCGTTGCCCTTTTTATTGTGAACGATCCTCGTCAAATTGGCTCGTAAAGAGAAACCTTGTTCGGGAGATGATTGACGAGATTCTCGTTTAAATTTAGGCTTTGCGACCGACATACTCGTTGAGAAAATGTCAGCAAACCTACATGTTAGTGTCACCAGAATTTTTTATATTTTGTTTGAAAATTAATACTGAAAGGCTCGTTAGTAATGATGTCATAGGACGTGAAATCTCGGACTTTAAACATATGGTTGCACTAAATAAAAGCAGCGGTTATTTCATTTTTTTCCGCTGACAAAACCGATGTCAAATGACCCGTTAGTTGTCAAATGGGCTGGCAAAATAGATGTCCTCTATGAAATGGATGAGCTTTTTAGTGACAGGATGTTGCCACTAACTGCACTGCCTTACATTCGCGATGATGCACGTGGTTTTTTTTTCTCAAAAAATACATGTATATTATATATGAAATACAAGTATTTCTAGCTAGTCTTGACATTAAGTTTTGCATTAGGCATTATTCCAGCTTGAGAGTAAAAAATGGAGTAATTTGTTAACCGTAATTTACCAGAATAGTTATCGTTTAGCATTAGGAAGAATACCGGCGCAGGCAGATTGGATTTTATAATTCAAAGAACAATACGTTACCATCTAAATTTGGCGTAATCATGACCAAAAATGATAGCTTAAGTAAACTGAACGTGGCTATATTAGAAAGCAATGCTAAAGGCTCATACGACACAAGGGGTACTGAACAGAAATGCATGTCTATTAAAGAAAGGTTTTCGCTGCCTTACAGAAAACAAGTATAGATTTACAAAAAAATGTATACGGTGTATTTAGGATAGTTTTTATAAATGTAATGTACCCCGCTCAGTTGCGCGAATTTTTTAGCCTTATTTGGACGCTAGCTCTGTCGCTTTTAGGCCAAATTTTACAAAGTTATACATGAATTTGGGATAGTCTCTGGAGTTTCTTTTTTTTTTAAAAATTCCGTAAATCACCTAGATGTAAATATGTGCGCCTACTGCGTGTATGTCACTGATTAATCACAAGAAATGTGAATGTTGTATGAAATATATGAATGAGGTAGTTTTGCATTCACTCGTATTTTTTGTTTGTTTGATCCGTACGGTTGAGGCCCAACAGCTTTTTTCTTCTGTTGCCTTGTCTTCCCCCTCGGTGAAATATCGCTATTTTTCACCGCCCTTTATTCGCGTTTTACCCGAAATTCTGCATGTTTAATGACACGACCTTTTTCGTTTAAAGCGGCCATAAATCAAGTAATTTTTTCATCACTTTCGATAAGACGGAGTGTGTTTATGCCCTTCTCGCTGGAAGCCCAAATCCGAGGGATTTTCCGAGTCCCTGGCCTTTCATCCCTAACAGAAAACCGAGACATTTATCAAGAAAGACGTTTGAAATTACCTCAAGATGCCTCTTATTCCAATGTAGACGGCTCCTGACTGGTCTTTTATTAAATCACCTGGAAAATCCAGGAAAGTCGGGGAAATCGATTGTGGTACCCAACGTAGACGAAACTTCCACATGTGATAAAGGAAACACTTGTTTTTTTTTTAAATTTTAAAATGTCAGGTGACTCGATTGCGTCTACAAAAGATCAGTGAAAACACTTAGAAACCGCTACCTTGAAATTTCAAGGAATGCCAGGGAAATCCTGGCCATTAATTTATAAGCTAGGAAAATGCAGCAAATGGATGACTTGAAGAATTTGGCATTATTTGAACAGATACATATTCTGTAAACACGGATGCGGTTGTGCAGTCTTAACTGAACCGAATTTCTCTAAATATTGGAGTAAACATGCAGGAATCATACACGATATATTTTAAACTATATATGTATAAAATTTGTTGACCAATCGTTATTGCAAAACCTATATTAAATTAGTAAAATGTTTGACTGAAATGTAACGGAATGATTT
>JAUJYV010001310.1:0-19079 GCA_033995625.1 Ophyiulus pilosus
AACTCGTGGTTTTATATAACCTCAGGTTAGCTAACCTTTTATTTAACCTTTGTTGGTGCAACCGGCCCTTAATCAACCACATAATTAGTTAAGTTTTATGATAGATGCCTTTGTTTGTTGAATAAACATGTTTGGTAGGAGCAGTAAATTCCATCATCAATTTGCAAATTTTGACACTGAATTAGACATGATCTGTTATTTTAGAAATTAGATCAGTGTTAGATCAGATTAAGTCTTTGGGGGTGCTCAAGACATTAACAATGGGCCCAATGAATTAACATTAACTTGCCATCTTATGTAAAGTGGGTCTAAGGGGATTATCCTTCTGCATTCAAAGTTTTTGTTGTAAAGTTCGTTATTGATAACTACGCTTGTTTGTATTAGTGGTGAGCAGAATGCCAATGAAGATTTGCCATCGGAAGTGGACTGCGCTGGAATTAATCTGGATGATGATGAGAGCGGCGACGAGGATTTAGAACAGGATATGGAACCTGGGTCAGAGCCCCATTCCCCATCCCTATCCCCAAGAGTTTCCGCAGTACACAGCTGCAAAACGCCTCCACCGAGGGCACGTCGGCAACATTTGCAAAGCACGTGTAGCAATGCTCCGAGAGAACCAGTTATTCGTACACAGCAGAGAACAATTTACACAGCTGGCAGACCACCTTGGTATAACACCCAAGGGCAGCTTAAGGAACCATTCGTTATTGGTAAGTTTATTTTCAAGGAAAAACTGGTAAACCTTCCAATGAAATGTTAAAAATGTTTTGATTGGTTATTAAAATTTAAATATTTTTCCTATAAATTTGTGACTCTGGTTACATTTTTTAGGATCTTTTGACATCTATTTTGATATTATATTTCAATTGAAGTAGTTAGCCTATTAAAATTTCTGAAATCCAGTACGAGTCACAGATCATTTTTAATCATTTGTGAACCAGGAAGTTTCTTTTAATCGTAATCTCGTTTTAATTTCCGAGGTATTTGTGGTGGTAGCGCTTCTGGAAAAACCACGGTAGCTACCAAAATTATTGAAGAATTAGACGTTCCATGGGTCACGTTGCTTAGTATGGACTCCTTTTATAAGGTAATCACTGGAAATATAAATGCAAATTTCAGTCGAGATGAAAAGTTGAAGATAGCAGTGCATTGAACTATAAATTCTGCATTTAGGTTCTAAATGCCAAGCAACACGAACTTGCTGGCTCTAACGAGTATAACTTTGATCATCCAGATGCCTTCGACTTCGATTTGCTGATCACGACACTACGCAAGCTAAAAGAGGGCCGGCGAGTCGAAGTACCCATTTATAGCTTCAAAACTCATGCCCGAGAAAGTAAAAAAGTGTGTACATTGAGCTCCGTTTTAGCCAACTTTGAATTTTTCTTTCCATTAAGTAGTATTTATGTTGAATATTTTTTTTCTAGAAAATAATGTATGGGGCCAATGTTATACTTTTTGAAGGAATTTTGGCTTTTTATCATAAAGAGTTGTTGAATGTAAGCGATAGTTTTACCAGTTAACTAATAGTGATTTTTAACTTGTTTCACATGTAACTCATAAGTGTTGCAATTGTTTTTATGCAAGATGATGGACATGAAAGTATTTGTGGACACTGATTCCGACATTCGGCTAGTACGTCGACTCCAGAGAGATATTATGGAACGAGGCAGAGATATTGAATCCGTACTTGACCAGTACGAAAAGTCGGTTAAGCCTGCGTTTGATTACTACATTGCACCTTCGATGGTACATGCAGATCTCATTGTTCCTCGAGGTACGTCATTGGTCTTAAATTCCGTGATATTCACACAGTTTCCTGGCATACGGTCAACGCACATTTTTGTTATTTCAGGTGGGGAGAACCGAGTTGCCATACATTTAATTGTGCAGCATGTCCATAATCAGCTGCAGCAGGTAAACTCCATACTTTAAACTATATTTAAAATAAACTATTTTGGTCATAAGGACCATTTCAGTAATATGTTGCTTTTTTCTAATAGCGAGGTTTCAAATTGCGGTATGTCATTGGATATGTTTAAGCTTAATTTTTATAAACCAGAGAAATATATTGTTTCGATCATTTGATTTGTGTTTTGGTCTGTTTTTTAATCGTACACAGTGGTCAGCTCGCCCAGTCGCACGTTGGTCAGCCTCTTCCTCACTCTCTGCACATTTTGCCAACAACCCCACAAATCCAAGGGCTTCACACTTTTATACGGTAAAAGTTCAATCTATGATAACTATATTGATCTTCGTTAACAACTCGCGGTCCATTTTATTTGTGAAATTCTTACCTGTTTTAGAAATGTACACACTTCCAGGGACGAATTCATTTTTTATTCAAAACGACTAATGCGTTTACTGATCGAATTCACTCTGTCGCTTTTACCATTTAAAGTAGGTGGTCATATTTAGAATTTGTAATACAAAGTGAAACCTAGAATGCTATTTTCTGTTGTTTCTTTCTAATATTTTTTTGATGTGAATTGTTCGTTAGCAAGTTGAGTCAGTTAAATTTGGAGCGAACTAAAATAATTAACAAAAAATCGAAGTTGTAACCCTAATTGCCTCAGCTCGATACTTGACACAATCAAAATAACGTAATTAACATTTTTTCGTATTTTGGATAGAACGTAGTGGTTGACACACCACAAGTAATCCCTTATTGTGGCAAGCGAATTGCGACCCAAAAGGTAAACTTTTTTTTGATGCAACATTGATCACATGTTATTACACCTCACAACCTTATATTTACTATAAAAATAACTTTTTATTTCCATGTGAATTTTTTTTATTAACAGATTTGTGGAGTTTCAATTTTAAGAGCGGGTGAAACAATGGAGCAAGCGCTTTGTGATGTTGTGAAAGATACGCGATTAGGAAAAATTCTCATTCAGACTAATTTAGACACGGGTGAACCTGAGGTGAGTATAAGTAATTGTATACATTGCATTTTGAAGTTGCATATTGACAATTTACAGTTTTTGACTTTCTCTAATAGTTGTATTACTTACGTTTGCCGAAAGACATAAAAGATTACAATGTTATCTTAATGGATGCAACAGTTGCCACCGGAGCAGCTGCTATGATGGCAATTCGAATTCTTTTAGATCATGATGTTCCTGAGGAAAATATCCAACTTTGTTCCTTACTTGTGGCGGAATCGGGTATAATACCTTTTAAAGCAATTACCGTATTTTACGGACTATAAGACGCTACGGACTATAAGACTCACCTTAATTTTTAAGCAATTTTTTATAGTCCGCGTCATTGAAAACCTTATGAGTATAAGACGCACCTGAATTTTGGAGGCAATTTTTTGAAGAAAAAAGTGCGTCTTATAGTCCGTAAAATACGGTAAGTCTGTTTGTTTTTAAAATGACCTACAAGTGATGTAATGTCCGTATATTTCGATTGTCTAGGGGTTCATTCCATCGCATACGCATTTCCAAAAGTGAAATTAGTGACAACAACGGTTGATCCCGAGATCAATGACAAGTTTTATATCATTCCTGGACTAGGTATTCACACATTGAATTTTGAAAAAAATTATACGATATGATCCATTTCACTTAGTGCTAAGCTCGTTTGTAATTGTATACTTAAGGAAATTTTGGAGATCGCTATTTTGGCACCGAAGCTGTTGGTACGGAATTGTACTGAGTGACGCTGCGTAGTTAGCTGGCTTTTTGGAATTTTGGATCTACAGCGAATGCAGGAATCTCGATCACGACTGATAGCTCACATCATAGACGTAATTTGCTTTTCACAAGGCGTTTTTAGTTCCTTTTTATTCTTTATTGTTGTCGAGCTAGCTTTAATTCTGTTAATTTATTACTTGGTATCGTTTAGATGAATTTTTCGTTTTGCATAATAATTGAGTAACACATTCATTGTTGCAATTTTAGTAGTTTTTTTTGGACAAAGCTGCAATAAAGCATTTTTGTGATTAAATTACTAAATTTAATTTTTTCACAACATTATTTTGATTGACCTGTCGATTTGTTTCATAAAAAGTAGGAGAATATGGATGACAGAAATGAAACAGTTCAGAACATTTTAAAATGAATGCAACACGTTACCACAGTTGTTCCAGGCAAAGTTCCTCTCCATTTGGGAACAGTGCTGTAACTATCGGGTAGCAAAGCAAGAGATGCTTAGGGTTTCAGTTAGGTTTGAGGGGCCACCACTCGGGCCCAACGAGACCATATTTCTACTTTTTGACTTGGAGGGTACAAGTTCAGTAGCGAACGTGTAACGTCTAAGCGCGACATAATAGTGGGAGCCAAAATAAATTTGGCAAGTGGGCCCAAAAATTGTAGTTGCAGCATTGCGTGGAAATGTTATTTGGTGTTGTTGGTTGGGGTTTAAGGGCCCAAAGGCGACTAAGGCTAAAAAGACCCCAGGAAATGTAATTTAATTTACATTTTAGTTTGGGGACTCCTTGTCCACAGAGGGTCCATAGAGGTCCTACCTCATAGAGGAACTACCTGCGCGGAAATGAACCATCTCCAAAGGGCCCCCAATTAAATTTCCTCTACCCAGGTGGATAGTTCACCCTCAAAATCATAGGCAAACTTACCCCACCCCCTTTATTTCTACCCTTGGCCTTGAAAAAGAGAGCTTTTCAAACATATTTCAAAATTAAAGCCGAGAATTCAGATACAAAAGTAGGGGAAGTTAGGACATTCAAAAGAAAGTAAGTTTTGTGGACACCATGTAATCCAACATTCTTCGAATATTTGATAATAGCGTTCTATATTACGGCGCTTCTGCTAATGTGTCGTCAGATTTTTATAATCCGTAATGGCTGCCAGAAGCGTGCTATAGTTCGTTCGTGTATTCAAGGACAAGGACGATTTCTTTTTTGTTTTGGAGCGTGAATGGGAAATTGCATTTCCACTAGATTATTGTTTAATATAAGATAAATGAAGCTCAGGTGATTTGTTGCCATCAAAGCGTCTAAGTAAGTTTTTAAGCCCCGATTCACCCGGTCTCATAGCGGTAGGATTAAAAATGGAGACAGACGATGAAAACATTACAACTCTTCTCAACATGGGCTTCCCCGATATTGGCGAAATTAAACATGCCCTGAAAGTAGCCAAAAATGACCTCAACGAAGCCGTGGCCTTTCTTACGAACGATCGGTCAGCTCCAGGTTACGATTCGATGGACGTTCAACTTGACATGGACATCGAAGAAAGACCTTCGACAACTGCCAATGCATTTGCAATCGGACCACAAGGGTTTCAGTCTGAGGTATTGAGGAGCTAAGACTCTTACTACTGTTTATTTATAAAATATACATTTGTAGCCTTTTCTTGGAAGACTTGAGACGCCATCAAAAGTGTAAAAAGTCGAGGAGCATATGTAGGTCGGGTTTGACTTTGTCAGGCAGTTTGCACTTGGGTGGTTTTAACCAAAGACATAATCGCATTTTTCAAAATAAATTTATCCTATTGTGTAATTCTTGATTTCTGAAAATATTTATGATTTCTGTAAACTAGTTCTAAGTATTCCAATCTCTTTAACGCTTCCTTCTTAATATTTTAATTAGTTTTGATAGATATATAGACACAGGGATCAGTTTGCATGCATGGTCATAGCTTGTTAGTGATCTTGATCTTAATCTAGATCCTACTATCAGCGTAAATTCTACCAAAATTCCTTAATACAGGTAAATGTAATTTATTGATTTCAATCTGTAGTTACATGCAGCCTCAGTGGTTGTAACACAATATTAATCAAACTTGTTCACCCTTTCAAGTTTGCTGTATGACATGATTGTCGGAAAGTGACTTTCTAGCATTTTTAAGATGGGCTTTTATTAAGAAGCTATGATGAATATGGTTAGCGGTCTTCAGTTATATTTTGCATCTAGAAATTTCGATTTGACGACTGTAATTTTAAATCCAGTTCTCATTTTTGCGCCTAACATTGTCACTGTTTTTGCTCGTATGAAACCAAGTCCGACCAATTTTCTTCTATTTATAATGATTCCTCATAATTTTAAAATGCCTGTGTTTTTTATTAGTACATTTTTGTCACCCACTACACTCTATTTATACACATAACAAATTAAAATAATGTTGAAATTGCACTTAAGTAGGACATTTAGCAACATTTTGGGTAGTTGCCACTAGGGAGTTTTAGCCAGCCAATGTCTTTATACAAATCTTAAGTTTAATGGCGGGAAAGGAGGAGCCTCGCATTCAACTACCCAATGAACTGACTGAACATCATGAGTGTGCATGCGTGGCTCCTCCCTTCCCGCCATTAAACTTAAGGTTTAATAAGACGTTGACTGGCTAAAACTCTTATTGCTGCATTACTTTCTGCTCCTAATTTCTAACCCTACTATCATCACATATGAGTACATCCAACATTTTGTGTGTACCATTATACAATCTGACAGCATTACTAGCTAATACTTATTTTCAGAACTAAGCTATTAAACTATTTCTAAAAATAACGATGTAAAAGTTGCGCTATGCTCAGTTTAATTTATTTTCTCTTTTTAATAGATGGTTAAGTTTGATATGTTCATCTGATCGGACTAAAATAAAGCAATTAATGGAAGTTTATCTGTAATGCTGTACTTTGATATGACCGAAATTGTACAAATTTAGGTTGAAGGGTGTGGTTAGATTTTATCTGCAATCCTGTTACGTCGAGTTGCAAATGAAACTAACAATAGTGATTCACGAAGTGCAATTGTATATTTGGTTTAGAAATGAGGAACCAATTAATTTTTTATTCATTTCCAGTGCATGTATAGTACAGGAGATTTTAGATGGCTTGCATTATAAAACAGATAACATGGATCATTTGTATAGAAACCAAAAATTAGTTGTTACAAGTTTTTACTAATGAAAGTGAACTCCTTATGTGCTATTGTGCACCAAATTCATGTAATAATTTGAGATATTCTTGAAATTATACATATTCGCTTTTATCATTTCTAATGGGCGAGACGTGTTGAGACACGTAGTGCCGTATTCCCACTTTCATTTCTAATAAAATTTGGAAATGTATATTTATGTATCTCATAAAGGAAGAATGTTTACTTTTTTTAGAACATATTTTGATGGGTGCAATGTTAAAAGTCTAGAACTTTTTTCCACTCAAATTATTGGCAGTAAAAATGTAAATTCATTAATTGTAAAAAATCAATTTAAAGTTTTTGTTGAATATTTTTTCCTTGGTTGCTGTCAATATTTTTGTTTGTGGACATTGAAAATATTTCATATACAGTGGAACCTCGCATAACGAGCATAATTCGTTCCGGAGTCTTACTCGTAATACGAAACACTCGTTAAGCGAAACACAGACTGATGTACCAATGGCACGAAAAGTTTCATTGCACAATTCGGGGATTCCCCTATCCACGTCACTCGTTATGCGAAACGTCGCTCGTTAAGCGAGTCATTTTTTTACAATTCATATTGCTCGTTATGCGAATCACTCGTTATGCAAGGTGCTCGTTAAGCGAGGTTCCACTGTAATCTTTGACTGATTGTACATATTTTCTTGTTTTTATCACAAGAATGCTACTTCTGAAGTGGACGGCAATCCCTTGGAATTCCCCACTACAAACCTTTATGAACTACAAGACAGGGTATTTGCCGAATCATGGTCAATTCCATATAAGAAAGACGAATCATTGGGGAAATGTCTTATAGCTGCAGCAAGATTAGCAGAGGAAGGTAAATTCCTGTTTATTATAACTTCAGCTGTTTCATTGTTCTTATAACCTTACCCAATTTGTAAACAATGATGATTATGAACGTTTAATGCTTGTACTCAGGGCTTTGTGATGCTGATGAAAATTGCAAGAAGTTTATTGATCGATGTATGCCAGAGGCTTTTAAAAAGGTTGGCGTTCACAGTTCCATTATTCAGAAAATAACTGTATGCTCCATTGGCTTCTTTTGTCTTGTGTTGTTTTGTTTTTAATTGACATTTCCTTTCCATTTTATTAGTTATTAACTTCGGTTGCCGTGCGTCGTTGGTGTACGGAGATACAGGAGGGAATTTTTAACATGTCCGATCTATTATTAGATCTAGTAATTGCCCGATTAAAACACAATCCTGTTCCTGAACACATGCTATGCAATGTTTTAAAGATGGTACGTGGGTATAGTGTATGGCATTTGTAAATTCAATTAAGAATTTCATCTAGCAATTACAGATTATTTTGCATAAAATGTTAGGTTTTTGATCCGGACACGGAATGGAACTTGAAAAATAAAGGTCGCAAATCATCCGGGTCGTGGGACAGCAATTTTACTAGCAGCGAGCCGTATGCATGCAGTCCAGCTGGCACTTTGAAGGTGGGTTTTTAATTCCTGTTCCAAAATACAAATAATTAGTAGAAGTGCAGGGTGTGACGGTCATTTCATTAAATATTTATGTTTGTATAATAGGAGCCTTACGGTTGGGTGGTGGATTTGATAAATAGGGTTTGTACGCTCAATTACAACATTGTCATTTTCATTAATGCCACCTTTTTATTTTCCCTCGTTTATAATAAATTGATTTTTTTTAAACAGTTTGCGCACAAGGGAGGATTCGAATTAATAAAGAATAAGTTTGAAAACCTCGAGATGCAAGCCAGCGTAGGATTACATAGTTTATTTTGAGCTTTCTTCGACAAGCTTTTCGCAGTTGTCCGAAAGCTGTTTTTTATTTCAGGCCATGGCTGCGCTTTTGTTGCCTTTGGGAGTTTGTGCCGAGTTTTTAAACACTGCCAAGGTGTGTCCATTTCTCTTGCCTTGCATCGACAAAGCAATAGCCTACGTTAAGGCATTAAAGGACGAAGACCTGAAGATGAAGCGAATTGGCAGCGTTTCCGATCTTCTCCATGCTGTAAAGCTTCTGTCCTCGCAACTTTGGCCGAGCGACGTAGAGTCAATCGACACTTTGCTTTTAGAAGTTATCTTAAGGATGCTTAAGACACCTCATTTTAATGCAAGAATGAATGGCCTTAAAGAGGTAAATATTGGAAGTGAATTTTACCAAATCGTTTACTCGGCTCTTTACGCTAGTTGAAGTTTGGTACAATTTGATTTTAAAGATTCGTTTTATAAATCATTTTCGTTTTTTTTCACTTTTAGGTTGATAGGCTAATAGACAATGCTAACGGCAAGCATCTTCGTACGGTGCTCGGTGCAGATCGAATCCAGGATTGGCTCGCAGAAAATAAAGTCTTGTCCATTGTTTTGGAGGGCAATATTGACCACGTGCAATACACAGACCGAATAAAACTTATTGTCGAGTTTTTGGGACCAAGATTATCTCAGGATGAACTTACTAAAATTTGGAAAATGCAGGTGATTAGATTCAGTTTTATTGGAATGGCGATCTGTTTTTTTTTGACATGGCAGCGACTCTATTCAAATAAACCAATTGTTTTTAATTTTTCTAAAAGGCCCGTTGTTTCAAATTTCGTTTTTCAGGAAGGCCAAAACAACCAAGTTGTCGATAACATATATTCTCTCATTGCTGCTGCTTCTGCAAAACTGAACACATTACAGTTTGATCATTTGTTCAGCCTAATACAAAAGGTATATTTTATCGAAAGCTCCTTATTCGAAATTAGATTCCATCGAGTTTGGGCATCTCATAGATTTTCTTTTTGATAGAGCTGGGGCGAAGAAAATGAACGAACTCACGGGCAGCTGCTCAGCCTTATCGGGAAAATTGGCAGAGAGGCATGGCCAGGAAAAACTTCCACCAAAGTACGTTTAAATTTAACTTACAAATGAACGCGAGATAAGTCTATGAATGTATCAAACTTCCACAGTGCTTGGATAAAGGCTGTTGCGCTGATGAAGCCGAGCACGGTATCTATCATCGTTAATCAATGAAATTTCTTCTATTTAGGTTTTGGATCTTCTTTGGGATTTAGCGCACTTACCCTCACTTCCCACCCACTTAGTCGAGCAGGCGTTAGAGGAACACACTACCATTTTAAATGACGCCACTTTCAAGGATCAAGTCAAGAAAAACTATTTCATTAAATGCATCGAGGAAATAAAAAAAGTAAGTTTTGAATTCGATTTGTTACCGCTAGTCGGGGTTCTTTTTTTTAACAGTCAGAATATTACAATACAGTGGAACCTCGCATAACGAGCATAATTCGTACCGGAGTCTTACTCGTAATGCCAAACACTCGTTAAGCGAAACACAGACTGATGTACCAATGGCACGAAAAGTTCCATCCCGCAATTCGGGGATTCCCCTATCCACGTCACTCGTTAAGCGAGTCATTTTTTACAATTCATATTGCTCGTTATGCGAATCACTCGTTATGCGAGGTGCTCGTTAAGCGAGGTGCTCGTTAAGCGAGGTGCTCGTTAAGCGAGGTTCCACTGTAATTGCATATTAGTACGTATAATTTACAAAGAATACAATTACTTGTTGTGTAGGGTAGTTGCGTTCTTCCTGCCCTGAAACAACTGTTCAACATTACAAGGAGTATTGTTAAAAACAACGTAAACAAACAAGATAAGGCCACACTAAGTGATTTGAACAGAGCCCATGAGATTGTTAAGTTAACTACTACTAGCCTGGTCAGGTGCTACAAAATGTCTCAAGCCGCAGCTGGTGAAAATAAATTAACGGCGCTAACTGTAGTCGACGGTAGATATACTCACGCTGAGGTAGGAAATTTAAAAATCTCGAAACTTTTTTACCTTCAAAACCAGTACGGGACGTTATGTTAAGATATTTCATACGATTTCACAGTACGTCAACACCCACCTGAGTTTCCTGCAGTTTGTCTTACAAGAAGGAGACTCGTATCTGCCATGGAATCGCTGCAAGGACATCTGGGATACGCTAGTCGTCAATGCCGATGCTTGCGAATTTGATCGAGAGGTAATGCTAATTCTTGACCGTGAACTATTGAGATTTACGTGTTTTTGATAAACACATTCTTTTTAATCAGGTGTGCTGTGAATGGTTCAGTCAAGGCCTGCGAGACCTGGAAACGGACACCCAACTGCAACTTTTTCAACAGAAGTTACTGAAATTGGACTCTACCCAGATGAGCAGCAAGATGTTTCACTGCTTCAACACGTACTTTGAGAGTGTGAACATCAATGATCACAGGCTACGACGGGCAGTCACAGCAGTGGTATAAATCCTTACCGTGTGTTGTAGTTATCATTCCTCTAGCTTGAATAACACGCTTTTTATTCATTTTAGGTTGTGGAAAAATTGGAATTGATTGGGGCAGACTATTTCTGGCAAGTCGCCCTGTGCACTCCAGACGAAACTATCGCAAACATTGCTATCGATAACATATTGGATCTTTCGTATTTGAATTTGGCACCGAGATTGAAAAAGGTAATTGTTATATTTTTTTTAGTGCTAGTCCTCGTTTTCCACTTTTAATTCTAAGATTGGATACGGACATTTTTCGATAGGATCAAGTGTACTTGCATCGCAAGTTTATCAACGATTGCTATAAACGATTGGAAGCAGCTAAGATGACGGTTTGCGGCACTGCACTCATAACTGCTGTGTCGTGTGCAACCAAAACGTTAACGGCTCTTGCAATGTCTGAAATGACTTCCCTTCCAATGCCCTCAAAGTGAGTATCTTATAAAATATGCTATCGTAATATTCTCACACAAATTGCAGAAAGCCTTGCTGCTTTTCGCTAGCACGTACCACGTTATCGAAATTGTTTTATCGACATGTTTTCACATGAAAGAACATGAAAAGAATTTTCTATTACTCGTTGTTTGGTTGTCGCTTAACACCATTAAATATTATTCGCTTTAGACCGACGACACTGCAGAATATCCGACGGCTTCTTCTGGTAGCCGAACGTTACATATCCACGGTGGAGGAGCTGCACCCGGTTCCCCGGTCCATTCTCCCACACGGTGCTTCTTTTCTTGGCTCTCCGCTTCACTTGAGAGTATCTTGCAGCGTTACCAAGCACGAATTTTCCCTCATGGAACACAGCAATGCAACTCTGGGGTCAGTGCGGCAGAAAATTGCCCAACAACTCAAACAAAACACAGATGGCATCCAAATCATGTGCAACGACAGAATTGTAAGTGATATTCTTTTATGTATATGCCGAGGAACTTCGATTATTCGATAACGTGGGCAGAACCCACCTCGGATAACCGATAACTCATTAAAGATGGCCGCGGCTATTTAATATTCAAAATAAAGTACAGTAGAACGTAGTTCTCAGGGGTAGTTCCTCAAAAAATCGGCCGCGACCGTGCTCCTTCCTCTCCTTTTTCTTCTACTTTCCTTGGTCTTGTGTATTGATATGGGGATATATCCCCGACATTGTTTAGGCCCTTATGACCTTAGCTGTCCTCGGGCCTCTAAACCCCACCCAACAACACCAACAACGGACTATTGACGTATAATTTCAAAATTATAGCTGATAGCTTTGAGAATTAAGAGCAATCAGCAGTGGCGCCATCTATATGTAGTTTGAAATCATCGATCAGATTTTGAAGTATACATGTCTTTGAAAATTCCTTTGGTTTTTTAATGCTATCATAAATGCCTAGATGAACTTCTGAATGGCATGAGATGTGGATTGTTGTCAAAAAATAAGTTAACCAATTTATAAACCACTTAAAGCATAATGCTCTCTCATAAGGAAATCCTTTGTCATTTGCAATGCCTATATAAGGACTGCTGAATGTAACTTGTATAAGGATTTGGTGGCAATGCTTGCTTCAGGGGTGACATACTGAGTACCTGGTTACTTGAAACCCTTGGGAAGGTCTGAGACAAGAACCATTATGATGTTCAAGCAGGACATTCTAATAATTATAGAGGCGGGGTACAAGAAACTGGCCCAGTCAGTTTGGTTGGCGTAGGATCCCCTCATGGGGTGATGCTTGTGGACTGTACTTTGGTTGGAATAAACCCGCGGTTGGCTATGAAAGTCCGATTTGCAAGGTGGTGGCCACTTGGCGCCATAACTCAATTCAGACTACTCTACCACCAAATCTGTTTTTTTTTTTTGTTTTTGTTGCTGATTTTAAAATTGCTGTTCGGTGCAACAGTGTGTCTAGCAAAATCGGGAAAGTCGAGAGAGCTTGAATTTTTATCACCTGGGAAAAGTCGGGAATTATGTTTGAAACTGTTGTTAAACACCAGCTTATGCTTGAATTTTCTGCGCGGGTCGGTGAAGATCCATTAATCGAAAAAATCCTTTATACATTTTTTTAAAAAACCCATTCTTTTCAAATTTCCTAGAAAATGTTTCAGACTTTGGAAAAAAAATTGTGGTAATTGGTCATGTAAGTTTTCCTTGAAACATAAGGCCTTTAAATCCTTGAAATATGCTTGATATTTTTCCAGCATACATGTAGTAGAACCCTGCTAATACGTTTTTCAAGGAACCGGAGTTTCCGAACTTCTTAAGCGGGGAGAACTTATTAAACGCAAAAGTAGTACGGTCGAACACTGGTACATTAAATAGAGAGTTTGAGCCATCCGAACGTTAACGAAACGATTACGATAAACAGCGTGGTTCGAAATGGCATTGGAATGTCAAGGACTACCCTATGCGAAGCATGGCATTCCAATGCCATTTCGGACCGCGTGCTGTTTATCGTTTTCGATATCGTTATGGTTTTGTTAACGTTCGGATGGCTCAAACTCTCTAATATATGAAAATAACACCTAATTCATGTTATGTACGTATTCTTTTAACATTACATAGAGTATTTCAACTTCTTTAGCTATTTTTATAGAAGGACATGTTTTATAGAGCTATCATTATGTCACTTGTGATTAATTTCACTAATTGAATATTTTTATGTGGGAATTTTTTGTTATTGGGAAAGATTAAATTACATTTTTAAAAATAAAATTAGGTGTTTTCATATTGCTTTTTTTGCTTTCTCACCACTTAGTTGTTATCCAACAAAGATCAGAAATTACTCTGTCAATTGGATATAGACGATGAGCAACAACTATCGGTAAAGCCGTGTGGCGGTTCATCGACAACCCTTAGTACAACTTCCCATGGCAATGCTCAAGCAAGAGAGGTTCGTTGCAACGACCAATATGTGTTCCGAAAAACTAATTACCGAAATAAACACAGCACTAAATTTGTTTGTTATAATTTTCAGGTTAGAGATTCTCTATGCATAAGTGAGGTTAGTTTTTAATGGATTTTCTATATCATCTTCCTTGTGAACTTTATGTATATTTTTTTAATTACTTTCATTATTTTTAAGCCAGAAGCTGGCCCTTCCGGAGCTTCCGCTTCAGCATCATCGAGTGCAACACCTGTTAGCCTTTCTCGACAGTCATATCATATGGAGCAGGTAACGTCTTGGTGTATTAAATTATCGAGATTTTCTTATTTTAACTTCTTAAGAGCATATTTTAGTACTGTGTTGAGGTGCAAAATATGTCGATTAAAATTTATTAATAAAAGATTTCCAGATTTTTACTAAAGTTGTTGCTGCTCTTGCTTATTTAGGAAAAAATGCTTCCAGGAGTTGTTATGGCAATGGGCGGCCAAGTGTTCGAATTACTATACCAAATTTCGGAATTGGAAGATCCAAGGTAATGTTCCGAACAAATTTGTCTCTTTCAACATTTTCATTGCTTACATTTAAAAAAAAATCGTCAATGTTATCTTTTAGAATAATTACTAAAGTCCGCAGTCTTCTGCATTTAATTCCAACTGATCCAACTATTCAAGATGCGTTGGATACACTGAACGATAAAGTACGAACGAGTTAATCTTATTGCTTGTAGAATTTCAGAATTTGCAATTTTTGTTAAAGAATAATTATTTGTTTAAATAAAAATAGGAAGCCGCTCGCACTAGGCTTGGTTCAGCATCAGTCGATAATAGTCCTGCTGCCAGTCCTAAAACTAGTCCCAAAAAAATGAATCTCGGAAAGGAAAAGGAAAAGGAATCTTCCAGAGAATGTTTAAAAAGTTTGTTCGATCCGTCTGCCCCTGGAATGTCCCCTTTCAGGGTTTTGTACAATTTGGAGGTACCTTTAAATCGTTTTTGGTTCTGCATTTATAATATGAAGGTATTTTCCCTGTGGTGACATTCTGAAATTAATTATGGCTAGGTGTTAAGTGGACGATTGCTGCCTACTACAAACGATGGAGGGACCATCCAAAGTGCCAAATCTTTCCGTGAAGAGTTCCTAAATGCTGGCGGCCTTGATTTAGTCATTAAAATTCTTCAAAAAGATGCCATGCTTCCAGATACTGATTACGACATCCGCCAGTGTTGTTATTTCATTGCTCTACAATTAGCACGGTAATTTAAATTTGACTCTAAATTAAATTAATCCCCATTATGCACACGCCAACTCGATTTCTTACCACCTAACAGCTTTCTTCTGTGCGGACAAACCATCGGTAACTTGGAATTGTCCTTGTCCGATTCGTCGAGATTTTCCAGTAAGTTTCGAAAGTCGTTATCCGATTCTGGAGTGCCTTCTGGAGATAGCCTCGGCAATATTTCTTCGGCAGCGTCACGTGCTATTCAGGTAACTTGCTTTATTTATTCTATGGAATTTACGTATATCGTGTGCTTCAATTTTATTTCTTTGAATTTGTACTAAAGATTTCGCGATCAGTCGTTCGTTGGCGATTAAACGTTTGATTTTGGTTTTAGACAATGGGTGTATTGGATTTCACCGACACAGTTTCGTGTTTCCTACGTGTGGCGTGGGCTGCAGCTGTGGGGAAGCTTCATTTAGTCAGCACTGTGCAACCCATCAAAGAATCTGGCATGTTTTCTGGTGGTGCAGCTGGTAGAAGCCGACAAAGCAGCACTGGAAGTAATAACAGTACAAGCAGCGAAGGCGAACAAGGGGTGCAAGCAAATGTCTGTTCAAATCAAAAGCTTATAAGTAGTAAAGACTTTCTTATTGCGAAGGAAGCTCTCGAATTCCTAGTCACCTGCTTGCAGCTCCGGAGCAAACTCTTGGGTAGATATTTAAAAATCACGGCCTTTGGAGGTGTTATAAAAGCATTATTGTAAACAGTTTTCCTTTGGATTTTTAGGCACTTTCTATAAAATTAATTGCGTCGGTGATTTTATCATTGATATGCTGCTGAGATCGTCTAGCGTGGATGTGCGAACGAGTGCCTGTAAGCAGTTTTGCCATCTAGGCCAAATAAAAACCATTGATGATCCCTCGACCATGTCTCCAAGACACTTCCTTCTACAGGTCCTCTTGAAAGCACCTTTACCTCTATGGGTACCCACGACTAATACCCGTGCTGCTAGTCAAAGGTATTTTTATTTTCATCGTATTTTCTTGAACAAAAATCGAGATAAGAAAAATGTTTAAATTTTATAAAATAAGGTATTTATTAAAATTTGTTAAATTTTATGAGAAGATATCGTTATCAATACAAAAATTAGATAACACAACAATAAGGTTGTTATAATATCGTATACAGTGGAACTTCGCTTAACGAGCACCTCGCATAACGAGTAATTCGCATAACAAGTAATTTGAATTGTAAAAAAAAATGACTCGCTTAACGAGCGACGTTTCGCATAACGAGTGACGTGAATAGGGGAATCCCCGAATTGTGCGATGGAACTTTTCGTGCCATTGGTACATCAGTCTGTGTTTCGCTTAACGAGTCGCATTACGAGTAAGACTCCGGAACGAATTATGCTCGTTATGCGAGGTTCCACTGTATTGCAATTATAGTTTGTTAATGTCCAATATTTTTTTCTTTGTTTTCCCTCTAGATTATTGAGTCAGTGTACCCAGTACTTTGAGTTGCTTTGTTACTTGCTACAAAATCTAACTGGTGAGTTTTGTTTAAGTACGGTTAATCCCTCTTCCGCTGTTTACTTGTTATTTATCATTATTTGCTCACTTCTAGCAATTGAGCAAGCAAATCTACACGTTGATCCGACACAGATGTTGGAAGATGAAATCGCTTGGCTGACCAATTTCACGCCATCAGAATCTTCGTATAAACAGGACACCGATAATGCCATTTTAGCCGGTCATCTCCGTCTAATGCGTACTCTTTTTACCTGCGAAGGCGTCAACAAAGCCGTTATCGGCAGGCGACTCGTTCCCCATCTTTTGAACACGTTTCTCTTCCCTGCATCGCGGCTCATCGTGGAGGGATTTCAATCTTCGAGAAAATTTGACCGGGATTTTAATGCCGTACCTAAGTGAGTGTTGTCCGTAAAGCTTCCTATCGATGATTTAAAAGCGTAATTTTTACGTGGTGAACTCATAGCAAAAAGTGGATTTTTTTATTATTAGGTGCCTGGGAATGCCTTTTCGAACTGCCGCATACGAGCTGCTCGTTGAACTGTCCAGTGGCAGTGCTGACAATGCCAAACTTATCATACAACTTCTGCTCGGAGTGCATCACAAGTATGACCCAAGTCTTGCCAAAGAGTTCGAGGTACTTCGCTGAAATTTTGAAATGAAATTTTGAAGATTGCTTAAATAGTTAACAGCTGTAAATTTTTTAAACTGAATTGTTTTTTGGAAACCAATCATGTTGAATTAAGTATAAAACTTTAATTACTAATTAAATACTGTAATTACAGTATGAACCTGCGGTTGAAGGTCGGGCTATATGTGGTTATGTAGGGCTGAAAAATGCTGGTGCCACGTGCTACATCAATTCAGTGATCCAGCAATTATTTATGATACCAGGGCTTTGGGAGGCTATTTTGGCCGTGGATGAAGAAGGTACAGATGATGAGTAAGTTTCCATTTTGCGGCATGCAAGTTCTCTTTTCATTCGTTTATCAAATGCGTGACGTGGATTTTCTACCGTTTACAGCGTGTTTAGTCAGTTTCAAATGGTTCTGGGACATTTACTGGAAAGCAAGTTGCAGTATTATGTGCCCAGTAAATTTTGGAAATGTTTCAAGTTGTGGGGCCAACCCGTGAATGTTCGAGAACAGCAAGACGCCTTCGAGTTTTTCACTCACCTTGTGGATCAGGTGGACGAAGCCATCAAGAAATATGATCGGGAGCCTGTTTTCAAGGGAGTTTTCGAAGGCTTGTTTTCAGATCAGAAAATTTGCCAAGATTGTCCGCACAGGTTAGAAAATGATCTTTCTGTCGACTCTTTAGTGAAGTTTCTTAATGTGGTGGTAAAGTTTGTCATATATGAATTATTGTGCTTAGATTCGAACGGGAAGAAGCATTTATGGCACTGAATCTCACTGTGAAAAGTCACGATTTACACGATTCTTTGGATCAGTTTGTGAAAGGCGAACTTCTCGAAGGGGATAACGCGTATTTTTGTGAAAAGTGTGGCGTAAAGGTAATTTTAATTAGCGGATTACAGGAAAAAAAAATGCTTTCTCTGTAATGACCAAGGCCACAAATATTAATGAACGTTTTTTAATCATAGCGTAACACCGTGAAAAGAACTTGCATAAAGCATTTACCAGGCGTCTTAGTCATTCAGCTAAAAAGATTCGGCTACGACTGGGAGGCGAATAGGGCATTAAAATTCGACGATCATTTCAAGGTAAGTTTTTAAGTTACAGTATTTTAAATTAAGCATTTCACTCTGATTACTGCGACAGTACAAAAAAAGGATTTGTTAGGAAATTATTAAATAAAACTGACCATGTCAGTTAAAAACAGAATTACCATATTTTGTCAGTTTCTTAATTTAAATATACATCGACTAGATCGTGATTGCCCTTCCTGTATAATAACCCAACCTGCATTTTTTGATACATGACCAGAGTTGCTAGATTTCAATAGCGTTTACAACCAGTTTTCAATATTTCGGGAATTTGTGCAGTGAAGTCGTGACTAAAAACTGATTGAGTGATTGATCACAATGCAGAAAATCGCGAATGAACTTACTTTAGATAAAAAGTAATCGGGGCAAATATTTGGAGGTGTTATAACTTGAATGTTAATTATGCCGTGAATGGCTGAATATTTAACTTACAATACATAAAGTGGAGATATTTGTGCAGCATGATATCCCCACGATAGCCCCAATTCAATTCAACTCAGTACCCTACAGTCAGCAAATAAATGCCATATGGTGGGGTGGGGTGGGGTGGGGGGGGGGGGGGTCGTACC
>JAUJYV010001311.1:0-19060 GCA_033995625.1 Ophyiulus pilosus
GTACCTGAAAAGAAAGCTCCAACGAAACCTTCGGGACCGAAATCATGGCAGTTTCTCCTAAGTTCCCCGAAACGCAAACCCAGGCATTGGCAGACGTGGTCGAAGCGCTGAATTTGCGACTGGGAAATATGACAATTTTATATTGTACAACTAACAAAGGTAAAAAAAAAAAAAGACATTTGAGCTACAAAATTCCTGTACTATTTCCAAGTCCCGATTGTAAATTACTTTTGAGAAAGCTAAACGTACTTGTATTAGTAAATGTATTTGTGAAGCAAAAATAATCTACAGCATTCAGAGAAAGTAGATGATAGAGAAACTGTTCCTTCTCGTCATCGCATCGTAAGAAGGCGTAACGCTTGTATAAATTCCTGAAATTAATTTCAACCTAATTACAATTAATTGAATATTTGCAAAGTACTACCCGATACAAGATGTCTGGACAGATAATACTACAAATCACGGTTATTTGACAACGAGCGCAAATCTCGTAATACAATCGAAACTGACGTTAAATTGAGTATTATAAGTTATTTTTTCTTAAATTTGTCCAGACAACATGTATTTCAATAAGTGTAAGTGCTTTTTAAGCAATACCTGAGAGTATCTGCATCTGACAAAAGTTTTTTCAGGTGTTTAGAGAGAAGTTTCTTTTCCAAAGAAAGCCTTACCCAAGCACGAGCATAACCAATTTCGGTTTTGATTTCCCGCATCGACTGAACATTTCTGACAAAAACAATAACCCCGAGTTAGATATTTCGTCCAATTAGAACACACGAAGGTATTTACGATGATTAGTCTATATAACCTCATGTCAAATGTCAACGATATGGGAAGTGCCTTCAACCCTGGAATATCGGGAGCTTTCACTTTCTTTTTCATATCCTTATTTTCCCTAGATCTTCTGAGTGAAGCGTCAAATTCGGGCGCCATTGCCGACAAATCTAAGAATAATATCATCACATAACTTATTAAGTTTGGAGAAACTGAAATTAGCACATCTATTTTATAATATAAATAATTTTGTTTGAACCGAAACTTATATTAGAATTACATTTTAATACTTGATCTTGGATTTAAGCTAGTTTTTAAGCATGTGTTTTGAAAATGCTCATTCCATGAGAAATGCATTTTATACGAGAGCAAATTTAAAATACAGTCTAATTGTAGTCTCGCATTATTAATACCGAAAGTGGCACAGTATCACTATAAAGGAATGTTACCCGTACTGTAAAAAGTACTGAACTGAGTGCCACTGATCCTGCAATGTTTTTGTTTTATTATTTTGGATATCTTTGGATTTAAAAATTTGATTTTCCATAAAATTTGATGTTTACGGTATTAGAAATTACCATCATAAATATGATTTTAAACCGACTTTATTAAGTGGGGTTTAATTAAAGCAATATCAGGTAGACTAAACTGGGTTTCGATCACTCATAAAATTTCAATATATGTTTATAATGAAACAATTATATATAAATTGTGTGGCATATTTCATACACAATGATGTGAACACAAATTATGCATATTGAAAAAAAAATAATATAAAGATGAAAGCAAGCATTACTATATATTAGAAAGAGAGATCTAAAAATAAATGCAAGTGATTGCGAAGCTATTTCGTGAGAGTATAAAGGACCCTAAATCGATAAAGGAAACTGAAAACAGGGCCCCAGAGTATATAACTACGGGTTATTACTTTTGAGTTGTAATCACTCGGCGGATTTCAAACACGGCCTTTCCGTTCGAGATATAAAATTATAATTATTAAATTCGATGACACCATGAAAAATTAAATGGCAAACAGCTTAAGATTGTCACCCTCAAAAAACTTAAACGGATAGGGGCTTTTGTAGATTGTCTTTCTGAATACAAAATAATTAAAGTGAATAATGATTGACATCACACATTGCATATATATACGAGGTGGATTTAAAAGTTGAGGCATGTACAGCGAGTGTACTTTTAATTGGCCAGAAATGATAACTTACCAAAATTTGCAAGATGTGCAGCTATACTACTAAATGTTCCTGTTTTAATGGACAAGAGGAGTTCAGGAATGCCAACACTGCATGGAGGGGAACGAACTGGGAAGTGCAAACATAACCCAAAATGAAACTTTACAAAAAAAAAGCAAGACCAAGCAAGCCAAAAATAAAATGGCACCGCTTCCAAAGAAAAATCTCATTCGTAATATTAGTGCAACACACAGAACATCACACAAACTGCAACAAAGAAAACCATTTTTTTAAAAAAAAGAAAAGTTATGGGACCTACAATCAATCCTTCTCCTCAGAGTGCACCATGTTAGTGCTGTAATGTTAGGAAGGGAAACGAAAAAACCAAAAGCAAATGGGTTAGTAATAGCATACAACAGTGAAAGCCTTTCTTATAAAGCTGCCAAATACCAGAAACTTATATGAACATAGAATGTAAAACTGCTTCGATAAAATATTCGTGTTTTTATAAATTAGATTTATAATTCAGGCAAAAAAGGCGTTTGTAGAATAAACGGATCTTTGAAGAGGTCCTAAAGTCAATTCCAACAGTGCTAAACGTTTTCAAAAAGTAGTTTTAACGAAATGCTTCGGTTTAAATGAAATTTGTCACTTATATAAAACAATAGTGTGGGAACGAAAATGATTTATAAAATGTGCTCAAAATGTTCTCCGGTGGCCCTTACACAAGCCCGTAGTCTAACGTGCCATTCTTTGATTTGGTTTCAAGTCTTCGATATAATTAATCTTCGATTTGCGTACAGGGATGAACTTTTGACCAAAAAACGTCTTCCAGACATGCGACAAATCTCGAATTTTTTTTTCTTCATTTTTCAACAAGACGGTGCTTGAGAAACATTTGAACTGCCGCAGTTCATCGAACCCAACCACTGGCCACCAAACGGTCTGGACTCGAATCAAGTAGATTACAAAATTTAGGAAGTTCTCCGGGAAAAGGTTTACAAATCGGAGATTAATAATATCGAAGACTCAAAACTACGATTTAAGAAAACATGGATCGAACTCAATCGGCGTATAATCGATTCATCGATCAAAGAATGGTGGGTTAGATTCCGGGCTTGTGTGGAGAACATTTTCAGCACCTTTTATAATTCATGTTTGTTCATTGCAAGTGCTAAATTTCATTTTAAATCGAGCATTTTTTCACGAAGTTGTGATTTTTTTTATTGGGTTCTACTTTTAGTTTTCACTAGTAGTTTTTAGAAAAAAACTAAGTAACATATGTGAAATTTAGTACCATTTCTTTTTAAATTTCGCATCAACAATCAGAATGACACCAGGTTCACGAGATTTTAAAAAAAACATTATATATTAACGATATCGACCTGGTGCATTTTTCCTTTGGGGATGCAAATGTGCAAATAAGAGATATATCTTCAATTCGAAGCTAGCAGCAAATTATTATAAAAACCCAAAGGAAAGGCATCTCAAAAAAATTATCATCGGTAGAAGCAGTTATAAGCAAAGCAAATGTCAACATCACGACAGGTGACGTTCGTAAAATTAAGGGTTTCGAAGGAACTGTTTAATAGTATGCAATTTGATTCCATTAACGGACTTGTAAATGATTTCATCTCAATTGTCAAATTTTTTCATGCCCTTATTTAAGTGTGCCTATTTACATAAAACAACACTATTCACACAATTATTAGTTAGTTTAACCGCATCGCGGTACTTAATTAGAATGAAAAACGGCTTACCAGGTGCCAGAAAATTAGGATCCGCAGGTTTATTTCTATCATTGCACTCCTCTATTTTCTGAAAACTTAACAGGTGTGACCACAAAGCAGACTTCCCCTAAAAGCATCGAGGAAAATAAGGAACTGAGAAAATGCTTTGTTGCTAAATACCACCAGCCATCAATGTCAAAAAATAATAATAAAACGAATAAATGCGGCATTAAACTAAGCGGATAACGTGGATTAACACGCGAAGGTGGTTTTCAGAAGAAAAAAAAAACAAGGATGACAGTACAGACCTGTTTAGTTTGTAAGCCGTGGCTCCATATTCTTTCCAACAAGTCGCAGAGACTAGCAATAAGCGTATTTTCTTCGACGCCGGTGATGCTGATTTCACCGTGGCCGAGTTCCACGGCTTCCTGGCCCATCTTTTCTACTAACATTCTTTTAGTCTGTGCGTAAACAAGCAAACGGATAAGAAAAAGTAGAGACCATTGTCACGTCGTAGTTTTACAAAAGCAAATTTGTCCGCGAATGAATACCTTCGTTTTGCATTCCCTCAACAGCTGCTCGACGAAGTTCCAATTTGTCTTGGCAATAACGGCTGCCGACATCTCGGCAAACACGGGTTGTTTTGGACGTTTGTTTCTGGATTCTTGAAAGTATTTCTACACCGCATCAAATTCATTCAACTTATTAATACACTAATTACCTGACAATGGTTAGTGAGAAGTCAGTGTTTTGTACAAATAATAAAATGCTGTTAACATTTCCGTTGCAGAGGTATCCAAATTTCAGGCTCGAGAGTTAAGGTAAAAATGCTAGTTCTTACAGAAAAAAACTGGTAATAAACCTGTTTTTTTGGTAATCTTATGGTCGTCAACCGGTAGTCACTAGTAGTCATGGAAAACTCGTCACTTTAAACTAGTCAATAACCGATCATTTTTGTTTCAAAAAGATAAGTGACGATGATTTGGCAACTAGTTTATCACCAGTTTTTTTTTCTGTTAGGGAACGCAGGCAAAAATCAAAATGCTAGTTGCATACTCGAGGAAAAGCAGGCAGATTATAAGAAAAATAAAAGGTTTAACGTGCAAATTACTTGAAAAAACCAGAAAATATCTAAATTATGCATCAGTAAAAGAAAGTATTTGCCAACACACACATTGAAGAAGTTATATATAACATGCACATGCTCATGCTAAGATATTTATTATACATTAGTAGAATTTTACAGCATCCATAAATAATTTACAATTTCGATATAAAATAATATATCCATTAAAGCTAAAGATCTAATAAATAAGGTGAAAAGAAAAATAAATTTCGACAGAGAGCAGTAAGCAAAGTATAGGAAGAAAATGCGGTGCAGATTACCAGTAATGCTCATTCAAAAGAAGTAACACCACTACAAGTACGAAGTACTCACTTGCCATACTTTGAGAGTATTCATTACCACTTTCAGCTAATAAATTTAAGAATGAATAAAAAGCATTACAAGTAAGATAATATCGATTTTGTATGCCATGCACTAACAAATGGCATTTCGCATATTCCGAGCAAAGCGCAATTTCAGACTATAATTAGAAGAAGCTCTAATGCTAGATTAGACGGGTTTTAACGAGCACCGAGAATTAGCTAAAAAAATTACGGTACCTCAGCCAAATCATCAGACTACACCGCGGGACAGCACAGAAAATAAGAAAAACGGCACAATTAAAACAAAGTAGAAACCCGAGTCTTTCACCGAGAAGCGTTTGCAAGAAAATTAAAATATTTCAATTTACACGTATAAGGATGTTAAATAGCACTGCCTTAAAAGGCCGGAAAAGTTAAAACGACATATTTTCTGGAAAACAAAAATATACTTTACATCCCTCGTGGATGTTAATTTATAAAATTGTTAATTTCAAATTTTTCAATAAACTAATGACTATATTATAAAACAAAAATGCAACAACTCGAATCTGCTGAAAACCAAGACTTGTTGATTTTTGACTCGACTTTTAGTAAAAACATTTACTGCGACCTTCTTTCTTATGCACCATAAACACAATGTCGAGCATCGAGGTGTTAAAGAATAATACAAAAAATAAGATATGTTTGACTAGTTGGTATGTCGTCATTGATTCGACAGTTCGAAAACCATCTTCTTTACAACATTATTACATTCACAAACTCGGAATGCCACATGTTCAATACCCGATGGCAGTGTTGGGCAGTAATTGAGTACTACATTGAATGAATTCGAGTAAACGAGTACTGAACACTGGTACTATACTTATACTATAGCGCGATTCCACTGTAATCGCAATCAGTACTCCTACTCGTGAGTACAATTTGCCCAACTCTGCACGATAGTATCATCGCGTTTGCAAGTATACCTAACCTCCTAAAATGACCCGATAGCACGCATCGATAAAATGTGCAAAAAGAAATACGAAGGTGAAAAAATTTAAAATCAGCCGTACCTCCTTGTGGTCACTTCTCAAAAAATGATTTTCTAACTGAAGTGACTGACAACGTTCTTTTCTCCGACCATGATGATTTCCAACACTACGTTTCTTCATTCTAATGCAAAATATAACGGTTTTAAAATCTCAAGAAAATGCTAAATAAAAAAAAATAACATTTAAAAAATTGTCCTACTTATTTATCACAGGTTCCTTATTAAGACATGTTGAATCTAACGGCGGGAACATTTTTGGCCGGTGAACGAGTCTCGGATCATTGGGAATATCCAAGGACTGGGGACAAGAAGCGATGAATTCCTGCTGCGCTAACCTCTTTTCGATTAAAATCTCTATTCGTCAACGGAAACAATATCAGGAATGCAGCGCATCTAGTCAAAATTAGTTTCGTTTCACATCCCGCAAACCTACCAGTATCTCTTATCGTCGTACAGCATTCGTACGAAGGGGTGCGGACCAGAGAATCTCCATACCTATCACGTAAAATTTTTATCCTCGCGTCAAAAACCTGCATCGAAAAAAAAATTATACTTTATAAGCGGCATAAAGTCTAACGTAATTTACACGTACAGAACAATTTTCAAGTTAGATTCGCAGACACCTTTTAAAACTTGAAAGAGCAAAGGAACATAATTCAAACCTTTAAATACGGATCTGACTCTTCCCACTGCGAAACAATTTTGTTGTCAATTAGTGTAACAAAAGTCTGCGTCTCGATGAACCGTGACAAGAAAGGAAGATGAGGCTCCGGCTGATCCGAAAGAAACGTTGCTTTATCAAAATTCTGCATCGTTTCCCTCGAGCTCACCCACTGATCCATATCCTACAGATGCAAAACAGACGTGAGTTTGATTAAATAGATGTATTTAATCATGCAGCTGCCACCTCGTCAACAAAATAATAAACAGATTTTTACTTGACTTAGCTGTATCACAAAGTGCTCGTAAGCACTAAACAAATACGTGAATCTATTGAGGAAGATTTCCCGAATGGCATTATTGAATTTAAGTTCTTCCAGGTACATGTGATTTTCAATGTCTTTCACGTTTGGGCTGAAGTTTCCTTCACTGTCTAACTTGCAAGGTTTTCCGAGGTCATCAAAACTCGTAATCACTCCTACAGATTCACAAATAGGGCGAGATTTGATTTTACGGTATGCAATTATTTGCTACACAAATACGTAGCGAAACAATTCGTACGAGCAAAGCGTCAATTTCAGCACATTAAGTTATAAACCTGTTCGTTTCGCAATGGCAGTTATCCTTTGCAAAGCTTCGCTACGCTGTAAAATTTCCCTTTGGTTACTCGAAAGATGAGTATGACATCCGTTAGAACTACAAAGTGAGCCAGCCGTGCTTCCTCTGCCCGAGTCGCTGTCGTAGCCACCGTAACCCCAAGACATTTTCCGTCTCCTGTTATTGAATGCAACGCACGTGTCAATTATCAACATTTTAGGATACAATTAAAGTCCAGTTTGGAATGCACGAGCGGCACGCAGGTCCCTACCTATACTTCATGTTGGGATGCAACCCTTTGTCGTTTAAGTTCCGATCACAGATAGAGTGGCAATATGCAGGTACATTGTGTTTGTTGAGGTACTCTGAGAGTTCTTGCAAGAATTCTTGCTTATGAGGAAATTGAGGAAGATCCTCTGGCAGTTCAACAGATTGATTATCAATGTCAACGTAGCAGAGGTTAGCTTCTCCAGGCACTTGAGGAGGCGAGGACTTGTCTCCACTGCCATTGTGTAACCCCATGATATAGGGAACTGGAGCATCGAGAAAATGCCACATCGAAGCTGGCAAGATGGGCACATACACATGTTGCCAAGTAAATGGAAATAACAACATAGTGATACTTTCGGCCACTAACATGAGTTTATGGTAATCTGAAAACAATCAGTAGGAGGAACTGAATTGAGTGCATATGAATAGACTTAGCCCACAAGTTACTAAATTAACGACAAACTAAGTGCGACGATTGCAAACCATATTAAAGAGCAACTGCATGCAATCAGCTTTTCTATACCTCTTGAATAAAGAAGAACTTGATTCTCAAGTAGCACACTTGTAAACAGTTGCAAAACGTTTTCCACACCCAAAATCCTAAAGAACTCTTGTAGAGAGTATTCAAACAATGGAAGTTCCTCAGGTCCTAAAGATCGTCGAATTGACTTTTAAAAACTATAGACTAATAATTTGTTATTTTTAAAAACTTCAGTAAAACTCACCTGGCCTTTGGTAAAGCACTGGCTCGCCGAAGCACGTAAACAGAGCGCTGCATCCGAAAGGCGGCGCACTAACTTCGTAAAGTATGTTATGGATGTAGCTTTCAAGATGTAGTCTGGGAGGTTCCGAACTGGACACTGTATTGTATAATCCAACAAGAAACTTGCGGCAAGCGTGTAGAAATGGCAGTTGGGTGATAAGACACACAGATTTGGTGACGAACAACTTGTCCTTCAGAATCTCGTAAAAAGAGCAGCCATCAGAAGGTGTGTGGTGAGAGCTTAGTTTGAACGAACGCGGCAAGGATCTCGTTCCGTGGGGATCATGCAAATTGTGCAACGTCCGAGATTGACTATTACTTAGTTCCGCCAAATGCATCGCCTGCAGCGTCTGCATGGCAACGCATATTTGCTTGCTGGTAACTTCCTCGTAGAAAGTGTACGCGAATCCGTATGTTCGGCTACCGTCCTTCTTCGTAATGATGAAGGAATGAAACCACGGATCCAAGGACAACTTTTGAGTTCTGAATTGCAATCCCTTTGGCAAGCATAGCTGCGAAATAAATAAGGAATCATCAGAGCAGAAAGTCGGTCATGTTATTCAGTGGAATACGACATGCACGTGCTGGAGTTCTATATTTAACGGAATGCGACGTGCACGTGCTAGAGTTCTAATGTTCTACTTAGTTTGTGTTCTTTCACTCTTGTTCCATATTTTGTCAACTACAGATGCTACTAATTAAACTCGGTTAATTGACGCTAAGCAGCATACACTGCGAAATTTCGACATTTTTCACACTGAAAAAAATAGTCTTCATCACCGCAAAAAGCATCAACACTCGGCAGATTTCATTCATATACATATGTCATGTGTGGTTACAATTCCAACGGCTGCATGTACTTGGATTACTGCCATTCTAAATGCGAACAATGCCGTACTATATATACTATTTCTTTTTTGATGTTGTTGCGTGTAGTTACGGCCTCTCGGATCCATTGCAAAATGCAAGGCGAGAGGTGCGTTGCCCCATCATCAAGATCCTAAGCGCACATTTATTTATTATGATGAAGCTGCGCACAATTTTGTTTACTTGCACCGGGACAAAGCCTGCGATGCAATAAAAGCATATCTAATGTGCAGTAGAAAAGATACAACAAAAAAATCCAAAAAAAACCCCAGGTATAACATTTTGTTGCACAGTAGAATGCACAATTCTTCAAATAACGGTTCTTTGAAATCTACAAAAGGAAAGAATCCAAAACAAATGTGCCAGAAGTAAGTTTATCGCGCTGCAACTGATATCCGGCCATTGCCTCGTGAATTGCTGCAGCAATTGCAATTTTCGTTTTGTTTAAAAAATTGTCGTCATCCGAACATTGCCAAAATTTGCATTTCTCGTTATTTATTTACAGGTTTTTCTACATAAATTGGTCATAACATTTGTTATCCACGATCAATTATAACATTCCTCAATAATTGCTTATAAACTGTAGATCACGGAGTTCTGGATTATGGATTTTTGGAATTAAAAGTTTTAATTTCAATTTGTTTTTAAATAAACAGCAAATGGAAAGTATTTACAATACTAAGAAACTTTCTAAACCTGTTTTCTTAATTGTCATTGACACACATTTCTGCATTTATATAAGGAAAATATACGACGCCAAACTTCCTTAAAACAGAGTTTGTGAATAAACATGTGCCCTAGATTTAAACAGCAATCCACAAACAATGTACAGTAGAAAATAATAAATTTGCAAGTGCGCTCATTACTGTGTTTAAATATCAAGTTGAATAGGATGTTTTACAATACACGTTTCCTCACACAAGAATCTGGCAGTTTTTTCGACGAGTCAGACAGACATATTGATTTTATTCGTCCCGCTACCATATCGATATTGAAACTGAAGATCTTTGATAGAATCTTTTCAAATATTTTGTTTTCAGGGTTTTTTTTAATCCCCGAGGACAACATATGACGTCGACCACCGAAAACAATCGATTCTTACATTTACTTTTTTGTGGGAACTTAACCTTTAAGCAACGTTAACCTACCTCAAATGTTTGGAAATTATTAGGTTAGTTATTTTATGAAATTTAAGATGGCCAAGGGCAGTCATTTAGTTTTCGGCTTGCGTCCTCGTAGACGTCATTGATTCAGCTAATACAATCAATACATGCGTCATTGAGCTTACATCGCAGCAATGTATCAGAAAAATAATAATTTAAATTCAGGCAAATTGATGGAGATCTTTCGATGACAGGCTCAATTAACATGATAACGTGTCAATTAATGATCATTTTGATCCCCCAAGGTTGTTTTTTTGGCCCTAGCATGGAATACTTTTTTTAGCCTGAAATGGTGCAACACTCGTCTCGGGTCGCAACAACTTAAACCCAAGATTGAATGAAAGTCACAAAATGAAGGATATGAATAGAAAACTTGTGCCTCCAATGATAGATTCAAAACATATTTCCTACTGTCAGCATTATTAAAATTTCGAAATCTGACCCACATGTACGTTTTCCCTTCCCGATACGCTTCCTTCCAATAACTTCGATATGCATTTACATCATAAATATACATGTACGGTATATATGCTTAGTTGTGCGGAAAAATCTACTTAAAAACACCTACATATTTCAAAATAAAACTGGAAACATTTCAAGTTTGTCATGATTAATGTGTATTAACTACGGTAGGTTATTGGCCCAGTTAACGCATTCCTAACTGTACAGTTGAACAAAAAGGGTTTCATACAAACTAGATTTCATCAGACCCATCAGAATGTTATAGCAAATTTATAGGCAAATTTAATTGTAATAAGGGGCAATTCAAGAAGAACGGCCTCAAAAGAGGGGTAGGGGGTTCTGCTGGCATGTGGACAGGCAGGGGGGAGGGGGATGAAGCCATTATGGACGTCCACTAATGATGGTATTTTTCACTTTTCGGATTTTCTATTTAATCGAGTTTTAAAAGTCAGTGAAATGGGGAAATGGACACCGGAAAAAATGTGTCCCCAGTCCCGAATGTACTCGAATTTTTAAAACCTCGGGAAAGTCGGGAATTATGCCTAAATTTCTGTTAAACACCAATTTGAAGCTGGAATTTCCCTTCGAGGTCAGGAAATTTCCGTTAATCAGAAAAATCTGGAAAAATGTCGTGGAATTGGTAGCAAGACGGGTGCTTCATATAATGATCATCAGATAACGATGAGCTTACGCGTCGAATTTTTAGATACAACAAGAAGATGGAAAGGATGCTAAGAATATATATATACAATTCATTTACCATTCCAACTGCATCTCCATCGAATGGATTCCATGGCACATTATCAGGAAAATGAGCAAGCACCTTGGATTTGTATGGCCTTTCCAGTGGTGTGCAATGAAGATTATCACCTATCAAAAAATGTCATATATAGGTTTAAGTTATAAGTTAAAAGACGTCAGGAAGGATGTTACGAACCAACAATTTCTAATCTACTATGACAACGTATGAAAATTGGATCAGTTTTTTTCAATTGAGTTAACAGGTGTGGGGTTTCCACGGACACAACAAGCCAGCACATTTGAAAGTACACAGGTCAAGTCTCATATTTGTGATTTCTTATCAAAGTTCCGGAAATTTACTAAGAAAAATCTTGTCTGTGCGAATAAAATGCAAATTGAACTTTGATACATTTTAAAGGCATTACAAATTTTATATATTTAATTGAAAATACATTAATCACCAATGGAAAAATTGCTGAAATTCAATACTTCTCTATACAATTAATAAGTAAAATATTTTTCTCATTTTGACAACGATTAAACCATCGAATAATTAACAGTTAAGCAATACTCGAACAGAGGTTAGTCATAGACTCATGGTCAATATCAAATGCAGTACTATGAAGCCTGAATATCCAAAAATAATAAGCAATCAATTAAAATGATGAATCCCCATTTTGCAATAGGATGATCAAGGTCACTATAAAAATGTGCATTAACCTTGGGATTGATACTATACAGCATATCGTGAGTCATATCAGATTACGAAAATAATAAAAATCTTTCCCAGATTGTTTCTAAGCCAACTTTTACTGCTAGAAATAAGTATTATCGCTGAATTTTGTGGCAAAAATGCCCGACTATTGCTGTCACGATTATGACATCCATAATAATGCGGTATTTCCCAATATCTCAACCAGTGGTTCACCAATTTAAAATGACCCAATTGATCGAGGTGCCTTTTCTGCCGAAACACGACACAATTTTTGACACTATAAACTACAAATAGCGATAAATTTAAAACAGGATATCCCTATCAAGCTATTTATACTGTATGCTAGATTACTCCGCCTGATGATTTATGACCAGTTAACTACAGCTGTAGGCCTAAGGGCCTAATGCTAGGCCTACGACAAAACAATAGCCATACACTCGTTTTTAAAAACAATTTTTAAATGGTCAACGCTAACGAATACGCTTCGAAACAACGTCTGTCGCAATTAAAAAACGAAACAAACGATCGCGACAACAATACAATCGGAAACAGTTCTTACCTGAAAGTCTGTCAGGTTCCAAGCCAGAGCTTAAATCCAAACCACAAACCACGAAATAATCTGCAAACCTTTGACTGGCTGGTAGTGAAGACGTCATCTTTTTTTATAATTTCGACGATTCGTTCGCGATTAAACACTGTTCGTTACCATTTTCGGCACTCGCAACGAAGAATAAGAAATATTTTACGACACATATTTCGACGGCATTTCATCAACTGAAGGAGAAAGAACAGCAACGCCATTTGCAGCTCGCGTTTCTAATTGGTCGACGCCTAAGCACGTGCTCACCACATTCCGTCTGCTCGTGCAAGAAAATGGCGGCTATGGCTGCCGTGTGGCGCACTTTCACGCGAAATTCTGTTTCCAACTTGAAAATAGTTCGCACGCGAGCAGTTAAAAGCACTCCTTTCACAATAAAGGTAACGGTTGCGTTATTTATTAGCCACGCGTAATGCTATCGCATACTGTCATACGTATAAGGCTGTTATATTAATGTTTGTATACATCGTATAGATTAATTTTTGTGTTATGACGTCATAGGTGACCGGACGTTTGCGCGCGGAAATTGTACGGAGATTCAAGGGCACCCAAAATAATTTTTAACAGATTAATCTATATAAAAGGGTCCTTAGGGTCTTTTTAGGTTAGGTTGGCCTCCAGATTGTGTTTACTACACACGAGTCTACGTACAATTTTCGAGCTAATCTCCTCCAGTCTTAATGCACGTTCTTTAGTTATGACGTCAAAATGACATCACGTTCTTGAGTTGTGACGTAAAAGTGACATCACATTCGGCGTTAGTATGCCAAAAAACTAAAACTCTATTAAATTATTATTCTATTCTAATATAATAGAAATGTAAACATTATTCGGATCCTTAATTAATCAACAATTTTATAAAATTGTTAATTAATTAAGGATCAGAATTTTGCTTAATATTCTAGCTGTCAGTGATGCGCAATATGGTATTAATATATAACCACCAAAAATGCATTCGGTGGAATAATACGGATAATTTCGCATATAACGCATAGCTCGGGACTGACAGTTGGGGGTTCTACGTACTGTAGTTATTTCTTCCAATTTGTTTTATAATTTTCTGATATGTGTTTATAATGGTCAAAATAGTTGCTCGCGGAAGATCACGGAAAATATTCTGTACTAATTAATATTTTTATAGTGGAAACATTTAACTACTTCCACAAAATGTTTTTCACACGACGAAGTGAAAAGCGCTCAACAAGCAGATAACACAAAGCCTACCATATTTTCAAAGATTATCAACAAGGAAATTCCAGCCGACATTATCTACGAAGATGAAAGGGTATTAAATGAAAAAATATAGTATCGGATAACAAAGGCACGACAAAGGCGAACAAGTTTTTATACTTTTTCAGTGTCTCGCATTCAGAGATGTGAATCCTCAAGCACCGGTACACTTTCTCATCATTCCCAAGACATGCATTCCAATGCTCAGTGATGTTCAAGAAAAGGACTCTGGTGTAAGATGATGATTTCATACTATTTTCTAGACATAAAGTAGGATAAATTTGGTGGCAATTTCAATTTAATCTTTTTCAGATATTGGGACATTTGCTTATTGTTGCTGCTAATTTATCGAAGCAAGAAAAGTTGTTAAATGGATTTAGAGTTGGTCAGTTTTTTGTTGTTGGTATAAACCAGTTTTAACGCGTGCTGTACATTTACCACCTTCTGAATATTAATTCTTCTTGTTTCAGTTATAAATAATGGTAGAGATGGTGCCCAATCTGTTTACCATCTTCACGTACACGTTTTAGGAGGTAGGCAAATGGGATGGCCACCTGGATAAAACGTCAAACTTAAATATCGACTTTTTGTAAAAGATTCTTATAAATGTACCGTGTTAGCTGATGCATCGATACAAAACAAGAAAATAAAAACGGCATTTTAATAGTTTGAAAAATGCGTGTATATTTGTAGACACGATCGAAAACACACTTGGTGCTAACGTAATAAATAACAACAAAAAATGTGGGTAGTTTGTGATGAAATCCTTGTAATGCTAGGCATACGTTTTCACAATTATGTTTCTAGCACAAAAATCTAAACATTAAAGATTATATGAATTATCATTTAAAAGCACTTTGGAAAACTTTTGCCAGAAACTTCGTACAAAGAAAATTGGTTCAACACACTAAACAAGGAAGTAATGCTTAAATCTCTCGTGTTCCCATGAGAAAAAATAATGTCAACAAATAGTTTCAAAATAACAAACATCATAGTCTTCATTAAACATAAAAATGGTAAAAAAAAAGTAGTGGGTAGCCATTAAATTAATGTCCGATGTACAATAAATTACATGGACCATGACTAGAGGGTTCACTTTGCAGCAAAGATGAATTTAGATTAAAAGCTGAAAAGTCTCATTCCGTAACGTGGGAGAGTAGTTCTGCAACGCTACTAACAGTACTCTCGCTGCCAGAACTATCGATATCCGATAAATGCAAATTTGGACAATTAAAAGAATTCAATAACTGGTTACTATCACATTCGTTCGTTATTATAACAGAGAGCCGATCCGGATTCATGTTATTGGATTGGTCTGGCACCCAAGGTTCGCTTACAAAATGAGCGTTAAAGTTGATGTTATTCTCACTTATCTGATTAACAGCATCTTTGGTCTGCCACACATTCTCACCAGGAATGTTGGAATTATTTACGGCGTCACGGACTAAGCTCGCTTCACGTAAAGGTGGCGCTTCGAGCAGCGGCGTTCTATCGGCAAGAAAATGCGTCGGATAGGGAATCTGCGGTTGTTGCAAATAACTGAAAGCTGTGGAGCTGGTCATTCCTTCGCCCGGATGACCACTTGAAAACGCAGTAAGCAATTGATTGTCCGAATCGTGCTTTTGATTCATTACCTCGTCAGTACTTAGAATGTTATGAAGGTAATGCGAACCGAACTCGGCGTTAGACTGCAACAAACAAATTTTTATACAAAAAATGCTAAAAACGGGTAGAAATGCGGAATGGAAATAATGTTTCGCTTACCTTTTGAAGGCATTTTTGACTGCAAACATCGAGATTACTGCCATTGAAACTGCTTTTTAAATCCTGCAGAGTTGTACGGATGCTGTGGAGGCTCATCATACTGCCTCGTTTGGAGATTGGAGAGTACTCCAGGAATTGATTATCCTGTTGGGATGATGCAACTGGGCATTTGAAGGCTTCTTCTTCCGTTATGGTATTCAGTGGTATAAATGCAGCTTGAGTTGGGTTTACGCTAAATTTTATAAAAACGGTTGACGTTAGCAATGCAGAATTTCTAAAAATTACAAAAATGTAACGGCTTACTTTAAATCTACAGCTGATCCTAAATGAGGTTCGGTTTTGAAATTCAACGAAGATTTGGTGTAGGGCAATTGGGGATCTAATTCGTCCCAAAAGTTATCTTTAACAATCGGTGGGTGTTTCATGCACATCTCATCTACAATCAGGAATGATATTTGCATGTTTCTATCTATAATCCAGTTTAATTCGAAGTCATCGTCATCTTCTCCAAATGGATTAATCAACTGTTCGGCGACCTATACACGTACGACATCATTAATATAAGCATACACATTTAATAATTTCGGAATGGGCTATATACGAATAGTTTAAAAAAATGTTTCGATATGGCTAAACGAGGAAAATACCTTTAACCACCCCATGTAGAAAAAAAACTGCAATATGGTGAACACTGGTATGTAAAGATCCACCTCGTGACCTTTATAACCTTTTTCGGGATCCAAATATTGCCGGCCCATTAGAGTTGCTAAGAAAAACGTGTAGATGGCAATGGTGACCACCTGTTTCAAGGAAAAGATTTTAAGAGCTTTTAGTCTAAAATAATGCTTTAAAAATAAAAAATATGGTATTCTGCAAACAGAAAAAGTTTATTAGTTGAAATGAATGCCGAGTAATTATTTTACCTGGGTGTAAACCAAAGGAATGCTGATCCAATCATAACCAAATAACATTCCACAACAGCCACGGAATGCTAACATTTCCTATAAAATAGAAAAGATTGCATTTTTAAATACAGGTTCCACATTTTAATCAATGAATGATATCCCATTCACTGTTGCTGTGATAACGGCTGGTCAGATTTGGTGGTAACATAACCGCCTTTTAGAGTTTAGAGTTAAAGTGAATGAAATATCCTACAAACCTTTGCTGTGATACATGATCCACAGCTAAGAGAATATTAAATTATTTATTCGCTTTCATAATCTTAGCCACAGTTAATAATAAAGAATCTTTATTATACATCTAATATCTGCTTGAGAAGGACATCATCCCGTATTCGGCCTTCTCTCCTGGAGCGAACCAGCAACGACGTAAACCATTGGGCTGGGACCCACCACTTCCCGTGAGAAATAGGAAGATCGTCGTAAATCTGTTTTTCCTCCGCTGACATTAGTCCTTATTGGCAAATTTTAAAAAAAGAGGTAAAAACGTAAAATTCATGCCAGCTTCCACACAAACACAAACTGCATTAAAAACACGAGGTTTTAGTACCTGCTTCAACGATGTGATCGATAGTTGGGAACCTTTTTTTAACCGAAGTAGAAATGCCCTGGCACGTTACCACAGCCATCAGGTTAAGATAGCGCGCCAAAGTTCTTCGAATCATACGTCCTCTTTCGTCATTTCCGTAAACGTGGCATCCGATGAGTGTCACCACTCTATGAAAACATTCACATCCGATAAAGTTAAGAATGTGAGTTAAGATCGAATTCGACGCTACTACACTCACTTATCAGGCCACGGAATGCTCATGTATTGCTGCCACCATCGACCCACCACGATTGAAACGTAAAATCCGAGAACAAACGACAGCGGAATCAGATCCGTAAATGCTTCGCAGTAGAGAACGACCTTCTCAAATATCCTAAAATTATGGAGAAATTTTGTTATGCAAATGAAGAGGTCGAAAACCAGGTGGATAAATTGCAAAAAAGTGTTTTTTTGCTTGCCTTCTTTGATCTTCACTTAATACGTAACGATACAGTCCACTCAATCCATAATAAAGCAAAATGAATATAAGCATTTCTCTGTAAAGCAGTTTGTAAATGCTCCCTTTCCATCTTATAAGCAATTTTGCGAATCCACAAAGGGCAGCATTGGATACTTTCAGCGTGTAAGTCACTGTCATTCTCTTATTTAGATGGTGGATTTCAGACGCAGAATGGCTGCCATGGCTGCGACATTAGTGCTAAAGAACACAAATAATCATTTCGTCAAAATCAATTATTTCAAAGTCGACAGACATTCACTAATTTGGCTGACAGCCATTTACGTACCTGCATTTGCTATATATGTCGAATGCGACGAGCGTCAAATAAACCACAAACGATGCTAATCATTTAAACTTAACCAGATGTAAACACTGACATCTTAACTCATACAATCAGATAAACATAATGTATTTCAAATTTTAAAGATCCAAACATTTTCTCATCGTAGATCAACATCGCAACAACAAACACGACAGGACGGCGCTGCAATCGCAACAAATACGCCGGCTCTGTCCACGCCTACTTTTATGGCAATCTTCTCAGCAGAGGTCAAAAATAGGCGTGATCACACGTCATTTAAATACGCGATAAAGTCGACGTTATATATTTTGAAGAAGTGCTATTCCTCAGTTCGTCCGTTTCTTCTCGTATCTTTCTGTGACTTTACTTCGGACGAAATTCGAAAATGTCGGCTTTAGATCAGCTCAAGGAAATGACCATCGTCGTTGCAGACACCGGTGATTTCGAAGGTATGTTCTTGCTGATGTTTTTATAAGTATAGCTATAGTAACCGGAGCTTAGTTGACCCCCTCTGGCTATATAAACTCAATCTCTATACTAAATCTTGTATAGTTCTCCTCTACCAAAATTTATAACCTCGAAATGCATTTGGCAATCATGGTCCAACTGTTATAATTGTGTAAATAATACCTGAACCGAATTCATTTGACACGGTTACATCGTTTGACATTTGAAACATGAATGTCATTATGTATAACAGGAATAAATATGCCGAAAGCGATGCCATGAGGATGTTTTTAAAAAAAGTATGATTTTCCTAAGAAATTTG
>JAUJYV010001312.1:0-19045 GCA_033995625.1 Ophyiulus pilosus
AAGTCCGTGGCTCCTCCCTTCCCGCCGTTAACGTTAAGGTTAACGTTAAGGCGTTGGCTGGCTCAAACTCTCTATTGGCTCAATTTGGAGCCCCTTATTTTAAAGGCGTTTTCCAGTCTCATTCCATTGTAGTTGTGAGCGTTGTTTCGCCACGTGTCGATCATTTGATTGGATAGGCTGATAAATCATTCTTGATTAATATTGCCGATTTCGATAATTTGATGACGTACTTTTAATTGAAAAATGATGGCTTTTGGGTTTTCCACCAAGTTTTCACACTGCTAGCATGTGCTCTTTAACCATCTTAGCCAACCGTCCTCGAAAATGCCGACTGGACGTGAACCGCGTTTAACCTCAGATTATCGTTAATGTCGCGTTTACGAGCTTTCCTCCCTCCAGCGTTTGGCTTGCGTTCCGCTGGTGCGGTTTCACACCCGTCCTCAATTACGATTGAGGGATTTAACGTTGTTTAACTACATCTTGACTGGAATTAGGTTGGGCTCAGCACTGCAGTCTCCATTGGCAACCGTTGCTCAGAGCTATTGATTTTGGAAGATGACAGATTTTGCTGCGAGCGAGCAACTAAGTGAATGCCTTTCATGCTTAAACCCCGCGTTTTTTTATCCCCTCCCTCGCTCCCACTCTTTTTCCCCCCCTCTAACCCTCTGCGAATTGAGTCCTGCGATCTTGCTTGTCCATCAGGAACGTTGGGATATCTAACGCTCAGATCTTGGCATGAGCTGCCGAAATTGGGTTGAAAGTTTTTTTTTGTTGGAAATTGTAGTTAGCAAAATCTTGGATATTGCTCCCTGTTGTAATGTACGGTTTTCTGGAATAGATGTACCAGAAATATCCGGAAATTGTTTGGGCATCTTTAAGCTGATCATAAACTAGTTACTATCAGTGTAAACTTTTAATTGGGGTAATTGTCTAGTTTAAAGGTTTTTTAGTACAATTGTCGGTTTTTATTATAACCAAAACTGTCGTCATGAAATGTTTGCATTACCGACAGTGGTTTTAGGACTGCCTCATGCCGTGTTTCAGTGTCTACATTTTGTACTTTTAAGTTTTACGTAAAATGGACAATATCAACTATCCTCATCGAGCTCATGGCCCAATCAAGTTGCATCCATATGTAAAATATCGACACAGTAAACTAATTTTTGTTGCCCAAATTGAGGAAGTTGGTTTGAAAGTTTTTTGAAATTTGTAGTTTGCAAAATCTTGGATATTGCTGTTGTAGCCTGTTGTAGTGTACGCTTTTCTGGAAAAGAGCAAAGGGCTGTTTTCAAAAGTTAAAAATGTATCAAATATTTTTAAGTTTTTGGATAAGTGTCAGTGGTTTGACACTAAACAGTTTGAGCATGCCGTCTTTAATGGCGGGAAGGGAGGAGCCACGCACGCATTAAACTACCCACTAAACTAACTGAACGTAATGGGTGCGCATGCGTGGTTCTTCCCTTCCGGCCATTAAAGTCAAGGTATGTATAAAGAAGTTGGCATGCTCAAAATGTTTATTATGAAATGACGACAGCGACTTTAAAACAGTCTCATGCCGTGTTTCAGTGTCTGTTTTTGCGCTAAGTTTTGCATAAAATTATAGAGTTTTAGCCAGCCAACGTTAACGAAACGGTAACGATAACGAGAAACAGCGCTGTCGACCCGGAATGTCAATGACTGCCCTATGCGAAGCATGCCATTCCGGGCCGCCCACGCTGTTTCTCGTTATCGTTATCGTTTCGTTAACGTTGGATGGCTCAAACTCTATTAACATATCAACTATCCTCGTCGGCCCAATAAGTAAAACAGCGCCACAGGCGGTCAATAGTTTTTAAAAAATATCGTCGTGTTTTGATATTTTCCTTAGCTTCTCATTGGCTAATTTTGGGGTCCTCTGTTTGAAAATCGCCCCGCTTCTAATCTAATCTTCCTAAACCAATTATGTACAATTACTGTATAGTTGTATATAACTTGTTCGTGTAGTTAATCAACTTAATACTAACGTGAAATCAATGCGTCAATTTCCTTATTAGGGAATCTTGGAATTGCCCCCTGGTGTGAGGCAACCTCTCATTACTCGCTAGCACTTAGTGATTGCCTACCTACAGGCTTTCGTTGGTCGTTGACCTCTGTTCTTGGGCGGAACCCGACGTTCTTAAATAGTTTTAGGGATTATATGACTACTAGGCACTCACTGGTGCAAAACTGAAATTTAAACCAATTATGGGCCTTCACGGTCTTCGACGGCTCCTTCCTGCCTCACCTAAGCCGCTTTGCGTTGGTGATCAGGACGTATCCTGGTGGCGCATCTTAAGGCTTCTGCTAATTGATTTGTTGATCAGTTTGGCCATGGAGCGGCTTAATTAACGGGGAGTTTGAAGCCTTCTAATTAGGAGCTTTGCAGAGCTGGGAGAAAATCGAGCCGAACCAGGTGCTGGTACTGGAATTAGTACCCCGTGGACTAGGGCCAACCCTGTAATTTTTGGCAACGGAGGATGGAATCAGTAATCCGTACTTAGTGAGCACTAAGGGGCGATGCGCACTGCGGTTACCCTATGTAGATAACGTTTCCTGTGACAAATCTCATTAATTTGATGTTAGTACATACTAATACCTGGATTATTCATGTAGTAATAAGTTATCAGTGCTATGTAAGCATAGTTGGGAAAGAAGTTATTTGCAAATACTTAACTTGAAAAAATATAATGATTTTTATAACCAAGATTTGTTTTGGAATTTGGAATGTGTTTGGTATTTGTTTTCGAAATATGATTGTTTTACATTAAGTACCTTCGATTTTCTAACGTTATGTCAAATTGTGTACTAAATTTATCCTAGTTTTGGAAGAAGGTTTTGCTTGAAGAAATGGACAACATGTGGACATGGGGAGGGTGGGGGGAAGCTACTATAGACTTCCACTAATGATGGTATTTTTCAGTTTTTGGATGATCTCTTTAATTAAGTTTTGAAAATCAGTGAAAGAGGAAAGGGACACCATAAGAATGTGTCCCCAGTCCCAAATGTACTTTAATTTTTAAAACCTTGGGAAAGTCTGGTATTATGTATAAATTTGTGTTACACTCCAATTTTATGTTGGAATTTCCTTTCGAGATCAGGAAATTTCCGTTAATCAGACAAATCCGAAAAAATGTCGTGGAATTGCCAGCGAGATGGGTGCTTGGAAATTTAGGAGATGAGCCATTTATGTTCCAACACATTTTCTGGCAACCTTACTTTAAAACAACCCAAAAAACTAAGGATGTTTATTAGGCGGAGGGGGGAGGGACAATTTGTGTGAATATAGAGTGCGATTGCATAGCATTAATTTCTCCAGTATTTCAGCACTTTCCGAGTACATGCATATCCCTAATACTAATTTCTTCAGCACTGCAGTCTTGTTTTTTCACTTTTTCAAGTTTCACTTTTTTGGCGTAATGCGCACGTACTTAAACATAATGGATCGTTATGTGGCAGCACCGCCACCACCATGCCAATATACCCTCCAATTGGTAATCAATACGATTTGCGAAAATGCAAACTTTTTATTGCTGATGGCGGGAGGGGAAACAGTCGATAAATGGGCCGTTTTTCTGGTCTTCAACAGTGCGACGAAAAATGCATGTCTTACACGATGACGGTGGCAATGGGGATGTCGACGCCAAAACTTGGCGCCTAATCTACTATCTGCGACACAAAGAAACGCGTACTATCGCAAAAGCTATAGTGAAAGGAAGGGTGGATAAAAACTTGGAAAAATTGGGGGTTTTAATAATAGACGTGGCCGCCGATATCGCCATCATTTGCTCGGCGTTTGTTTAATTAAAAAGCGAGATTCGACGGAGCGTGCCAATCGCAGATAAGTCCTACGGTTGCGACTAATGGCGTGTGAAGCCGATAATATCGGGCTACGGCGCTCCCATGGCGACTTATCAGCTTTCCGTGCCATTGCACAGTTCCTTCCATGAACCACCGCGGGAAGCGCTGAGGCAGCCTAATGGCGTCACATGCCATTGGTCCAAGCAAGTTTGGGCTCCTTTGAATACGGCCAAGATTTTAGGAACAATGGATTGTGTACTATCTGGATCTGGGAGACGTATCGGACAGGCAATCTCTTGGGAACAAATGAGCGCCCCTTCCGGGAATTTTGTCATGGTGAGCGATGAGGCGGACCTGATTTTTTGTTAACGCCGCTAGGGAAAAAAACATGGATTTGTAAAAGGTCCTGTATGACGTCATACATGCGTTTAGGCGTATGAGGTTTAGTGGGCATCCGTTCCTCCAGCAATGTTGGCCATCTTGGAAACGCCGGCCTCATCTTGGAACTGAAGGGTGGCCATGGAAAATCTGGGTGTCTAGCAGCCTTGAAATTTGGGAATTATGCTTGAAATTCGTGTCAAACGCCAGCTTATGCTGGAATTTTCTGTTCATCGGAAAAATTCTATAGAAAAATTTCTGCCTCCTTTGACTGTCTCCTTGTGAAAATTAAGTGCGCAATAGGTCCTTTAATTAAAATGTTAAAATGATTTGCATGATAATGAAAGATTCCAAAGATTCGCCAACATATACAACTGAAAGTGGATGTCTCTTTCGACGTTTTTCGATGTTGAAGAAAATTAATTATTGGTATTTGGTCACGGGCCAGAAAGCTTATGAAGCCTCCATTATGCGATGGCAATCTACAACAGGTGCTTCAGGTGTCCGCTTCACCTTTAGCTTTTTATATGGTTTCATCTCATTGGCTGGTAATGTAATCGGATATTACGAGGGCTTCTTTATTATAACGAAAATGAATTGTATCAGGCCATGAATAGAACTAACTCGTGGGTAAAGCCCAGGGATGAGGATTGCTAAAATGGAATAAAGATAGTGGAGGTCCAGTTAGATGAGAAATCGTCAAAATGGCGCTGGATTAAGAATATGGGGAATGCATGGACGGTTTTTTTTATTTTGAACTATCACAAATGATTTATCATCTTCGAAATAAAATTGATATTTCTTTGTGGCTACTATGGCTTCAAAACATCGCAATTTCAGAATAGGTCATCGACCGTGGCGTCATGGACCGCACTTGTCATTGTAGGATTTTTTTTTTCTTTCTTCTATTTCAAAAGTACCTAAATGTTTGGGCTTTTTTCAAGGATAGTTTTAAACCTTGAATTATGACAACATTCATGTTAAACTGTTTTACTACAATATCCTACAGTATATGGAAAAAATTGAAAAAATGACTAATTTTCCACACAGGATGCCTTGAAAAACAGTCCTATCAAAACGTTACCCCAAACGATGGGATAACTTTGTGAGAAAATTTACGTTAATATCCCTCCACTATTTATTCAGAGACTATGCATGTGGTCATTTTTGGAAAGAGGAGGGTTCAATCTATGTGCACTGGCCAGTTTCGGATCGTGATTATTGAACACTTGTTCAGAATTCTAAAAAAATAATGCCACCAAAAACTGTCCCAAAGTATCCACATTGCACGTTACCTTACTGTTCGTATTGAACGAAGAAATGCCGGCTGTTAAATAACCCCTTCATACACGAATTAAAAATTGCAAAAATAAAGTCAGATTTCCAAAATTGTATGTAATTAAAAAGATATTAAGTGGTTACAATTGTGCAACCTAAAATTTCGTTTCTAATAACAAAACAATTACTTTAATTTTATCTAAAATAACATGCACAGTAGGTAAAGAAGGTCCTTCTTACTATTAAGTAGCAGAAAAAAGTAAGAAATTCGGCCAGGAAATAAAGAAATAAACAAAACAAAGCTCTTTTTATGTTGCTGTTTGTAAAACCTAAAGGCATCCATTTTGAAATGCATATCAGCTGATTTAATTTTAAAAAGTTCAGCTATTGTGCTTCTGTTGGTGGACTTCAACCCTTAAAATTACAATCTAGCAAGTTCTTGAGCCAAAAAACATGTCAGGGAGTTTCTATCATAGTAGTTTTCAAGTTGCTGGCTACAATTGTAACCAGTGTGAATGAAGGGAATAAACTGTCTTCTGATCGGGTTATGTGTCACAATTAACCGTAATCAATTGACCATATTTACCTTGGTCGATATTTTTTATATTTTGAGAAAAAAAAGTAACAATGACCCCTCTCGATATAGTTGCTGGAACAATTTTTCAGCATATTCAACTTTGGCATTTTACAAATATTTTCTAGAATGACGATGATGAATTCAATTTCGACGACAGCGACAGCGACATTGACGACGAAAGAGGACTGTTGTCTCGGATGTTCTCAAAGTGCCCTAACGTGGACGCCTCACTTCGCATCCTTCTGGCGGCCATCTTTGTATACACTCAAATTGTCGTCGTGCACCTCGGCTACACGACAGCTTCCGCTTCCGTGGTCACAGCTCCGGCCGGGATTTCCCGTTTCGTGCAGTGCTTTGGACTTGTTGGTGTGTATTTCTGGATGCTGATGAGGAGGAACGAGGAGGATAAGTGGGATTACTCGATGTGACAGCGCATAAAATGCCGATGCCGCGTTTGGGCACGAGCCTGGGTCATCGAGTTTTGCTACTGCCATTAAATATATTTTCTATTCTGGTTTTCTAGTGATGTCTTTGATTACATAACCAAAATGATGCAATAAACCTTTGCTAATGCACTTTCTTAATTCCGTCTTTTGCAGTGTTTATTAAGCTTATGCTGCCATCTTGAACGACCGCCATTGGTAAGTAACTAGCAACTGGTTAGTTAGGTTAAGATTGGTTTTACTGTCGTCATAATGCTGACCCTTGTTGGACATGCCATTGGTATGGTAGAAGTATGCGCCGTTAATTGAGAGTTTTAGCATGCCAACGTCTTTGTACATACCTTAAGTTTAATGGCGGGAAGGGAAGAACTGCGCATGCGCACCCACTACGTTCAGTTAGTTCATTGGGTAGTTGAATGCGTGGCTCCTCCCTTCCCGCCATTAAAGTTAATGTATGTATAAAGATGTTGGCATGCTAAAACTTTCTAATGTCATCCATATGTGTCCCTATAACAGTTTCTGTTTTGACTGGCTGACTTCTGGAAAAGTGGCAGTCTGGTAGCAGAATTCTGACTTGGCGTTGTTTTATTATATGCTACCACTGCTGTGTCTTCAAACTGGTATCCCATGTGTTGCGGAATAGTGGCCTCGTGATATAATGCTCTATTTGACAGAAAAACATAGTGAGTGTACTGACAGAATAGTGTTACCAAAAAGAATAGTCTACCAAAATAGTGACGTTGTTAAACCGCAACTTGGGGATTTATCCGAAGGTGTCCATGTTACGTTTATTAGAATTAGGGAATATTCTAAGTATATGGTCCAAATATCTGTCCATGGACAGAACACTCAATTTTTGAAGCATTCTGCCTGAAAAGTGAAAACAGGCAACTTCAGAATAGCAAGACAGCTCCTGTCACTGCGGTGATAATATCATGACTAATTTGCCAAATTGACTTGAATTTTGGCCAAATGGTGTCATATTTCAATAGGATAATGTTAAGGGTGTTTTGATGGCAAGAAGCATTGAGTGGTTGAAAACAACATGTCGTCACTGTCAGTTTAAAAGTATCACGTCATGATTGTTTTGACAGAATGTTGTCATGGGCACTTTTGTAGCAGGATCCCAGAGTTGTGCTGATGGAATGAAATTGTGCCATGCCAGTTTCGACATGTTGAAGCCATGGACATTTTGACAGAATGCTCCATGATAGGTCACCAGATGGTGGCGCCCTCTAAACTCTTGATGAAGCATGGGATTTTAAATGTTGCTTCCCACGTGTCATGGAGAGTTGCGACCCTATTATTCTTTCGGTGGCCATCTTGAATTGGAGCACGATACGAAACCAGCAGACGCCAGGGACCACACTAACGGCGCTCTACGGCGAATCCCCCGGAAACGCACGTGAGTGGCAACTGTAATGCGGTGTCAGGAGCCGCTCTCGACCATTCATCTCTAGTCGGATCCTGGACGGGATCCGTGGGACTGCTACGGCGCTCCCGTGATGAATGGACGGGGGAGGCGGCACGTGACAGATTCCCACACCCGAGCGGGATCCGTGGTGCCGGGGGAGAGATTCCTCTTGCGGTTCGGAGGATCGCTGGGCCATGCGGACAGATTACTCGATTTCATCTCGATTTATTGATATCGGTTAGTGACCAGATAAATTTTGGAACTGTCAGCAGAAGGGACGATGGCGGCGGAAATGGAACCTAGTGGGCGAGACTAATGAGAAAAATGAGGGCAATGCGACTGGGGGAAGAAGGAATATTCTGATGGAAGTCTTTTGGGAATCCTTCATACGTTGCCGTTCTGGCTCGTGTTTTATATTCTGTTTTTCAAAATTTCTCCACTTGGAAAACTGTATCGTTATTTTGTGATAGATATTGGAAGATAACTCGATTCATGCACACTGTACTTCTTAGGGGCCATTCAAAAAGGACGTCCCCGAAATTCCTTCAAAAATGCCCCACCCCCTCTATCCCATGTTTGCATGATGTCCATTTTAGCCCAAATTCCCCTCCCCCCTCATAGACGTCCTTAAGTTTTTTTTTGTTTTTTTTTAAAGTAGGGTGTCCAGAAAATGTGTTGGAAGAAATTTACACCTCATCTAATGCTCATCTCTTGAGTGGGTTAACGTTTTTCATTTGACCTGGGTGTAATATTAAATGTAGGTAGGGCCCCGTCAAAGATCTTAGTTTAAGAGAACACTTTCAGAATGTGGGGGGGCATTGGAGCAAAAGTACCCATACATTTCATCAGGAGAGGAAATTGTTGGAACCAAATGTTCCATTTGCTGTAATTTATGGCGATTCACAACATGCCCTGTACGTTTCCATTGTGAATATGCCAAAAACATTCAAACATTTTGTAGTTTCTAAAAAAGTTTCACTCTTTATGCATTGATACAACATTGACAGGAAGTGAATCTGCCAAATTTCTTTGTCAATTTATCATTTGCTGTGATGCCTGCACATGACGTAGTCCCCTAACAAAATGCACTCTTGAATGAATTGAAACTGCACGACAAGTTGGTCGATAACCTTAACATTTTTGAAGTTTAATTGAATGGTAATGTTGGGTGCCCATTGAGTCGAGAATAACCCCATTGTAAACTAAATTTGAGTAGTTTTATACTGATTGTATAGGGTTCTGAAGTGAATTTAAAAAGGTGACTTAAAAGGGTTCGTTGTACATTTTTTTTAGTACAGTGTCCGATAATTACCGTTGATTTTGAATGGTAGCTGGGACGATACCGTTTTTAACTCCTTGCACATAAAGGATGCTATTTGCAGAGTGGCACACTCATGCGTATTGGCCCCCCATGTGTGCCATTCTGCAAATAGCATCTACGAGTAAGTGATACGCACAGCAGATGCTACAGGGGGATCCACAGGAATATCCCATTGAGTACAATACTGATTGAGTATAACATGTATGGAGAAAGTACCACAACCTCGATAAACCTGCTTTTGGCCACGAGTAAATAGACATGTTTTCTACTTGCTTTCGGCCATGTCTGTTTTTAATGTGACATCCATCGTTGGATGGCGCTGCGTGGGCCTAGCTAAGTGAAGTAGTATATGCTCGGGGGTGCCCTCCGTGGTCACCCCTCGAAACGAAGCAAGCACCATAGCCAACTTTTTTGAAGGCAACCGAATTAATGAGTTCTTTGTTTGGTTTTTGTGGCAAAAAAAAAATCGCGAGTTTGGCGTTTTTCGTTCCGGGCACATGTTTGTTCGTGACGGGGCAACAGGGTTCCAGTTTTTGCATCCAAAAATGACGCACCTCACTCCTAACTAACCTGTTCTAGTCCTTAGCACGAACTACCCCCTCAGCAAACAAAGTTTCAGCATTGTTTGCAAATGCAGGCTCGCGGTTGGGATCGGGCCATTTGATTGCTCCCCCACAGATCGTCGTTAAAAAGGTTGTTCCGCGTTTTAGCATTTTTGTCAACATGGCACCTCACACTCGAATTCGGGTAATTTAAAGCGTAAACACGGGTCCTAGCGCCTGTTTATGCAACGAAATTCCCAACAGCAAAGGTCATGGGATGCGAACAGGTATTTTTGCTGAGACGAGGGGTTATTGAAAACACAGTTGCATCGTGCTTTGGCTTAACAGTGTGTGTGTGCAGCAGCCTTGAAAGTCGGGAAATGTGCTTGGATTTTTATCACCTGGAATTTGTCTAGAAAATTGTTCATACTTTATTGAAAAAGGTGGTATTGGGAGGGGTCCTTGAAAATCCTTGAAATGCGTTTGCATTTGTTTTCCAACAAATTTACTGAACATCCTGTTAAGGTGTAGATGAACACCCCTTTGAAACGTCTACAAAAGTTTACAGTCGAACCCGCGTAATTGCACAGACAGGATAATTGCTGGTATTCGCCATGCCCTGAACTTTTGCCCTATGTTTTGTACTTTTTGTGAACCCAGATAATTGCACACACCGTTTAAATGCACATATTTTACAAGTTCCATGTGCAACTTTTGTATGGAAATGCGACCGAATAATTGCATAAACCGGTTAATTACACATTTTCGGTCACTGAAATTAAGCGAGTTCGACTGGATTTTGATATTAAGAGAGGTATAATGACTTTTGGACTACCATGTATATTTTCAATCTTTAAAGTATCTACTGGAAAAAGTGATTCTAATAAATGTTTCCCATAGCTACTATAGCCGTTTTAAGGATTTTAGCAACAAATTGAGCCTGTATTTAATCAAAACCCGGATAATTGCATAAACCGGGTAAATGCACATTTTCGGCTTGCTGGATCCCTGTGCAATTAAGTGGGTTCGACTGTATTAGCCATTTTTATGGACGTCCACTAATGATTGTATTTTTCAGCTTTTGGCTGTTCTGTTTAATTGTGTTTTAAAGGTTAGTGAAATTCGGGGACGTCCTTTTTGAATGGCCCCACATGTATTCGTAAAACATACTTTGTCATTACACCTCATTGGGGCACCTAAAACTCATGGAGCATGGAAGGATGACTCCTTGTTGCAACCTCCTTCTAATGCCTGATTCACAATGGGACGACCGACGCTCAACATAGTGAACGGCGGAAGTCGGAATTTTGGTGGAAATACGTCACTTACCTTGACGCCGGTCTCTGTGTTTGCTACAATGGAGTGACATGACGTCGAACTTTGCCATAACTGATTTAACAAAAGCGTCGTAATATTGCATTGTAAGAACATATGCATGAATTAAAAATCGAATTATGGGACATTTTTTAGATTATTGGACGTAAAATTGTGCTGAAAATATAATAAATTATATGTATACAATACATATATTTATAATTGACGAAACAGCAAATAGGATAAAATCTCGATAATCAGAATGTCCATAAAATTATCCGAGCCAATTCAAATACAAAATGTACATAATTCGACGAATTAATTAGCGTTATAATATTATTTTTAAAATCAACGGCGCAAATGTATTTTTTCTTGTTTTCTCATTTTAATTAATAATGCTTGAACTGCGCATGCGCCACCCGCAGCATGCATCAGAGGACGTCATTGTGTTGCCATCTGATGCAGGTCACATGATCTTTAACACGCCATAACGACGTCGAAAGTTGAAACCTGGGCAACTTCCTCAGCGTCGCTTTCAACGTCACTTTGTCGTCACGAGTCACGTGACATGGGCGTGTTGCGCATGCGCAAATCGCGTGACGCTCAACTTTCAACGTCGGTCATCCCATTGTGAATCAGGTATAATGCCTAATACACAATGAGACGACCGACGCTCAAACTCTTGAACGGCGGAAGTCGGTATTTTGCGGAAATACGTCACTTACCTTGACGCCGAACTCTGTTTTGCTACATTAGGCATTACTGAGCGTCGCTTTGCACGTCATTTTTTCGTCACGAGTCACATGACATGGGCGTGTTGCGCATGCGCAAATCGCGTGACGCTGAACTTTCAACGTCAGTCGTCTCATTGTGTATTAGGCATAACGGACCCACAACTAGACAGGCTGAGACCTGTGGGGCTTAACTCCCTATATACTTTGACATACATGGTAACAGATTGAATGGGCACTGATGAATATACTGTATATTAAGTTTAAAAGTTGTCAAATAATTTGTAGAAGCATTTTCTGCAGCGCTAAACTGAAACGTTAAAATGAGTGCAATACAGTAGAAATGCCGTGTGAAATATATGAATACCCAACATAAAATATAGTTGTGAGGTGATACCTCTTATGAAAACTGATACTCCGACAATTTTGTTACTTTTTGGAACTGGGCCTAAGCAAGCAGGTGTCTTCATTTTTCACAAATTTTGACGAGGCCTGTTTTACTTGTAGGTGTATGAGTTGGTGTTCAAATTTCGTTCATAATTAGTGACATAAATGGCACATCGGGGTCACTGTCGTTTTTGGCATTGCCAATCCTGGCTTTTCTTAGCTGTTTTTTCCCCGTGCTTTTGCCCATAATGGTTCCAGGATAACCCCGGGTTCATCTTAGCAAATCCCATCAGTCAATTGCCGCATGAGGGCGCCTGCAAACTATTTTTAGATTCCATGCACTTAAAAATATTCTGCCTCACGTTTTGTCAAAAGTCTTGTTTTTCATTTTCTCCATCCCAACTTCAACCTAGATATTTTACTCCACTTTTTTGCCAAGCTTATTTTTTATTAGAACTATTATATTTCTTAACGGTTGTTGAGAAATATGTAGGGTGCATGGCCACTTCTATTTTCTATCTAGATAAATCAAGGGAGTCATTGAAGTAAATATATATTAACGAATGGGAAAACAAATCATGTTTCTGGAGTTTATTATAACATTTATTTCATTTTAAGCGTCCTCTAATTTTGGTTTTTTATGTTGTTCTGTTTAATTAAGTTTTAAAGATCAGTAAAATGGGAAAGGGACACCAAAACAAATGTGTACCCAATCTCAAATTTACAGGAAAGTCGGGTATTATGCCTAAATTTGTGTTAAATATGCAGGAATTTCCCTTCGAGGTCTGGAGATTTCCTTTAATCAGAAAAAAATATGGGCGCTTGGAAATTTATAGAATAGACCTTTGTATATTCCAATTCCAACAGATTTTCTGGACACCCTACTTTAAAAAATAAATAAATTAAGGACATCTATTAGGTGGGAGGAGGGGGGGTTCTGGGCTAAAATGGGCACCGTATGAACAAGGGGTAGGGAGGTCAATTTTTGAAGGAATTTCGGGGACGTCCTTTTTGAATGGCCCCTTGTTGAAATCTGGAAATTGTCTAGGCTATGAATGGTTATGTTATGAAATGTTTTGTCAAAATCTATGGTATATTTGCAAGGAATTTTCTACTTTGGAAACCGCTTCCAACAACAAACGCTATCGCTGCTAATGAGCTAGTCTGCTAATGATAATTAACACACCGCGAATTTGTTTGGAGAGTAAAACTATAAATAATAGTAAGTAATAGACATCGCAACGATAGGGAAAACATGGGAGATCTCGTATTGGGAGAGTCGCATCAGCCACAATGTACCTTTGCTATTAGAACGGGTCTGTCACTACTTAATTTAAAGAAGCAGTTGTGCAAGATTGGGAGGTCCCTATTTGGAGGAAAAAGGCTATACCAGTCGGGATTAAACTTCTGCGATACAAGTATGTAAGAAAAAGTAAGAATATCTACTCTAGATCTAACATAGCACTTTTGAGGTTTCAGATTAAATCAGAATTGATAAATTACAGTATATGTTGTTTTGGATTTATCCTACTGCATCGAGGAGTTTTAATGGGTTTTCGAAATTGTTAATTCTGTCTGAAATTGAGCAATATTCGGTGGGCTTAAATTCTTGGTGGTCTTTGGCCAGGAGAAAATGGAATCGAAAATGACCTTGCTAATGCAGCAATATATCATATTGATGACACCCATGGATTTCGAAGCTTAAGAATATATTTTTTTATTTTACTACTACTCTTATTCATGTCCGAGCAGCTAGTAACTGCAACATATTCAACATAAGCAACATTTCTCAAATTTGCATGTTTTCCTTGCTGGTTTATTATTTGAATTCTTGACACCTCGACATTTAAGTTTGAACCAGTTCATGTACTGTAATTATGTCTGATGCCTAGTATACTTTAGGAGGAAACACGAAACAGAAACATGTTTCGTAAACATGTTTGCAATATGTGGTTGCTGACCAGTTTTCTGCAAACAAGTTTCAGAAAATTTGTGACCATAAAACGTGTTTCCATGAAACGTTTCATTGTTCGCTCAAGAGGTGGTGAAGATCAAAGGAAACATGTTTCTTGGTCAAGGCGCTCTTACCAAGGACTGTATACCACGATGTTCGCCACTGTATACAGATCATGCATGAAAAGCAAACGTTTCGTCCTTTTCGAAATGCGTTTTTGATGTAGACAACTGTATTTGGGCAAACTTGTTTATGAAATATGTTCACGAAACCACGTTTCGACAAATGGGTTTGCATACAATCTGTTTCTGTTTCTAGTTTGCTATAATGTTTACTAAGCATGAGAAATTGGAGAAAAAGATGGTATAGTCAGGGAAGAGTGATTTATTTTGAAAACGTTCAGCTGCATTATGTTTGGTTTTATATATACTGTAGCAATAGTTACTGTTAAACACAAGTCAAGAGCTTGCATCTATAGAAATAGGGATTTCCCCTTTTATCAGCATTGCAATATTGGTTGCAAATCTTATTTGACTTTTTGATTAGTGATTAAAGGTAAAGGTAAGGATAATATTAGAAAGTATGATCATGCCAACGTCTTTATACTTACCTTAACTTTAATGGTGGGAAAAGAGAAGCCACGCATTGAACTACCCAATCAACTAACTGAACGTAATGGGTGCGCATGCGTGGTTCTACCCATCCCGCCATTCAAGTTAAGGCAGGTATAAAGACGTTGGCATGCTCAAACTGTCTATCATCTTAGTCAAATCATAAGACCAGAATTCATTACTTAGAATAGTTAAGTTTTAATTATAAATCTACAATATGCCTGTACATTGAAATTTTACTGCTCGGGGTTGTCAGGGAATGTTGTTTTAAACACTGGAAAATCAAGGAAAGTTGAAAATTTCCTTTCTGTGGTGCCCCTATACCATTTAAGCGTTATAATGATTTCTTACTCAAGAATCCCCAAGAATTTTCCTCAGTAACGCCATGTGGTGTGGCTAAATGCAGTGTTGTCTTTGTTTATAAAAAATATGGTATACTCATCCGTGTGCCTATCCACTCTGCCTGTATATCGTAAAGTTGTATTTTTTTCTCGTCCGTTAATTTCAATCTCGGACATTATAGTTAATTGCCGAAAGCGGTATTCGGTGGCTGGACAACGCAAATGGACTTGCTCGTCTTCTCTCGAATATGTGCAACAGTGGAATTTTGTGACAACTAATGTCCACCATTAATCAGGTTGCAGGTGCCGAAGATTGCAATCCTGGCAACTCTGTATCTTGGTCCATGCCTTTGGACCTATTTATTGCTTGATGGCAAAACACATTAGTTATCGGTCGGGATTTTTTTTTTCCCTTGGTAGCGTTAACTGCTTTTGATATCTTTTTTCGTGCCCTATCACTTTTAATTCTTGCCACTAATTACTGTTGAGCACGTAAAGTATGGCTGCTGAGTCAGCTGCTATAGCTCACCAGTGACCTTATTTGTAGCGCTGAGAACGTGAAATCAAAGCACGTTTTTATTTTAGCAGAAAAATGTACTTGAGAGAGAGGAAAGGCAAAAAACTTTCATCTCCTTAACATTTTTAGAAATAAGCGTGGGAGCTCCAAGATGGCGGAGTCTTGACAACCCAACAACCATTTTTATCCAGTGTTTGCTTGTATTATATTGATGGATTCACCTTAGTTATCTATTAATGGTATATTAGGGTGGGAATTACCGAAAGGGAACTGTGAAATACAGCATCAGTTAGATCTTAAAGATCATAAAGATCATAGATCATAGAGCTTAAAGATGGCGGAATAATGAAGCAAATGTTTCTCAAGGCAATGGCTCCCTTTCTTGTGATGTTTTTCATATATACTATGCGATTTCTGTAGTCTTCTTTGGCAACATTTTTTGAAATTGTTATGCTTAATATTATTATCCCTCAACATTTAAAGTGTATCTTTAAAATATATCCAAACTTTAGTGCATCGATGACATTTTTTAAAAATAATTTACCAATATTGTACATTAACACTTTACATCCATTTATGTTCACCTATACGGCAAGATTCTTACAAATTATTATGAAAATAATTGGTTTTCTCCAAATCTCTTAAATTCCCAAAAGCACTAATTATACATTTAAAGTTGATGAAGGCAAAGCATATACAGTCAGCTTGCAGTTTAATAACTTAATAATAGCTTTTTATATACATTTATTACGCCAAAAGTGTAATTGGCCCGTTGCTTAATTTTTGGAATGACTTGTGACAAACTGCTAAAAACGGTTGGTATATAATGTCAAAAATTTTTGTTAACCGTTTGGGTCTAAAATGTTGGAGATTCGGTTTATATCATAGAGGACTAATGTGACTAATGGATGTTAATGATACATATTAGTGAAACAAGAAATGAGAATCCACTGTCAATTGGATTTCAATGGGAAGAGTCCCATATCATTTCATGAGACTATTATGAGATTCCACTGTAAGGCAATGGGCCCTATTGCAATGGTATCCAATAATAAAAAGATGTTCCTTAATCGCATTGGCAACGTGTCTCATAGGTGGGATTTTTCACTTGGGTTATGCTTAACTCTCATTTGAAACGTTTCCAGTTGAGCTTTAAGAAAGCCTTACACTTTCGGATAATTACTTAACGGCTCGAAAAACTGCTCATAACTTGCCAACCACAAATCATCTGAATTTCATTAGAGGCAAACGCGCAATAAATAGAGAAGCACGCTGCTTGTTGACTTAGCGCAATGTTGCTCATCAGCAAAATCCATTTCGTTCAAGAACACTAAAGTCAAGCAAAGGCTTCCTTTTATAGGTCATCTCGTATGGTGGTGGGCCTGCACCAGGCACCAATTAATTTCCTAATTTACGCCTCACCTCATTATAAATGCAGGCTAATTCCAGGCATCAATAAGCTCTTGGCGCAGGCATCGTCTTGGATGTTAAAAGTCACGAGACTAGTTTAGAAGTAGTGACGTCACAGAAAGTCAACTAAACCCTTTCGGTTTACTGGGAACATAAAATTCACATCACGGTGGCTTATAGATGATACAGGAATGATTCTTAACATGATATTTGGGTCCTTATTAAACGAATTTTCTTTAACAAAACGTCGCCAAGTTATTAGAGAGTTTGAGCCAGCCAACGCCTTAACGATAACCTTAACGTTAACGGCGGGAAGTGAGGAGCCACGGACTTAATTACTCAATGAACGTCATGAGTGCGCGTGACGTTCAGTTAATTCATTGGATAGTTAAGTCCTTGGCTCCTCCCTTCCTGCCGTTAACGTTAAAGTTAACGTTAAGGCCTTGGTTGGCTCAAACTCTCTATTAGACAGTTTTAGCATGCCAACGTCGTTATACTTACCTTCATTTTAATGGTGGGAAGGGAGGAGCCACGCATTGATCTGTCCAATGAACTAACTGTACGTAATGGGTGCGCATGCGTGGTTCTTCCCTTCCTGCCATTAAAGTTAAGGTAAGCATAAAGACGTTGGCATGCTAAAACTGTCTAATAGGATCTATGTGAGGGACGACAACTAGTTATCCACTAGATCATCCAAGAACAGAAAACGTTTCATCCCTTTCGATATGCTTTTTTGATGTAGACAACTATATTTGGGCAAACTTGTTTATGAAATATGTTCAAGAAACCACGTTTCGACAAATGGGTTTGCATAAACTCTGTTTCTGTTTCTAGTTTGCTGTAATGGTTACTAAGCATGAAAAATTGGACAAAAACATGGTATAGTCAGGGAAGAGTGATTTATTTTGAAAACGTCAGTGGAATTCAACATAAATGCTGCATTACTTTTGCTTTTTTTGTATACTGTAGAAATAGTTACTGTTAAACATAAGTCAAGGGCTTGCATCTATAGAAATAGGGATTTCCCCTTTAATCAGCAATGCAATTGGTTGTAAATCTTATTTGACTTTTTGATTAGTGATTCCCTCTACAATATGGCATTTATTTGCTGACTGTAGGATACTGAGTTGAATTGAGTTGAATTGAATTGATTAAAGGTAAAGATATTATTTGACAGCTTGAGCATGCCAACGTCTTTATACTTATCTTAACTTTAATGGTGGGAAGGGAGGAGCCACGTATTGAACTACCCAATGAACTAACTGAACTAAATGGGTGCGCATGCGTGGTTCTTTCCTTCCCGCCATTAAAGTTAAGGTAAGCATAAAAACGTTGGCATGCTAAAACTGTCTAATGTTATCCAACTTAATTATCTTATACATTCGCAAACATATCTGAGCATGTGGTAATTGGTAAGTCAAAAGATGAATTGTTATATGTATGCTAATTAACTATAACAAGTCGTTTAGATCTGATTAAGTTCAATTTACACACATCAGCAACCTCTAAGTTCCGTCCCCGTACAAAACTACGGTCATAGTTGATGGAAAAACGAATGGTTCTGTGTAAATGTTTTAACAGAAATCAGTGAAAAATCAATACGGAGATATTTTTTTCACTGACACTGAAAAGTTTTCAATTGAAAGGAATTTCACTGAAGTTGACTGGTGTGTATAATTACATCGTCATCGTGCACAATTAGAAAGGGTGCATTGTAAGTTAGTCTTTAAGGTACATTTACACAAATCTGATATCTTCAGCGTAATTCTTCAATGACAATGAAGAAAAATCGTTCCCTTGTGATTTTTGATTTTATACGCGTTCCTAAGGTAATAAAACTGATTAACAGCTGTTAATCAGTTTTGCCAAGTGTGTGTAGCTTAAACAGTGGCGGCTCGCGTATAGGCACTGTGAAACTGCAGCACCCACTAGAGAGTTTGAGCCAGCCAACGCCTTAACGTTAACTTTAACGTTAACGGCAGGAAGGGAGGAGCCAAGGACTTCACTATCC
>JAUJYV010001313.1:0-19034 GCA_033995625.1 Ophyiulus pilosus
TACGATAAGGATGTGCAATTATCCGGGATACGATAAGGATGTGCAATTATCCGGGATACGATAAGGATGTGCAATTATCCGGGATACGATAAGGATGTGCAATTACGCGGGTTCTATTGTATTTACCAAGTGCGGTACGCAATCATGATTAATGTTACTGATGCAATTTACTCCGAAAGCATCGCAACATTTTACTAAAATCAAATTTGCAACATCATTTTCATATATACAGCATGAAAATGTCATATTTTATCAAATATTAGTATTTTCATCACGTTTTAACTTATTAACGTCAATAATTACGTAAAAGACAACCTTAAAGCCACTGCCGCTAAGGAAACTGAGGCCTACTTAAGCTAACTCATGCTTACTAACAAAGTGAGTGAAACCTTTTTACGAAATTCTATTACATATAGTATGATGAAATAAATGTCCGTCGGGGCATTATAACTCTTAGTGGCAACTGGAACACGATTACAGATTACAAATTGTAAGTCAGCTATAAAAGGTCCATAAATACACCGCAGAATAAATTCAAAAACACACATGGCTAGCTTTCGACGAAACAACTCCCAAAGCAATACACAAAAACTATGACTGGATAATTTAGTTTCAATGCGGGAATTACGAAAACTACATACACGTCAGATTTAAAAATAAAGCCGATTTGGTATCGCATTTCGTAGAAAAGTAAAACGTCAAAAACAGAAAAAAAAAAATTAAAAAAAGTATATTAAAACTTACGAAGAAAAATGAGATAAAATAAGTACGTGTGTGGGCGAACGTCGAAATGTTGTTGCAGTTATTTATTATGATATTCCGACAACATTTTGCAGTATAAATCCCCATAAATAGAAAACACGAAAAAAAAAAAAGACTAATAATGAAAAGTTTGCCATAAACCAATCCGAGAGAAAACGCCAGGGAATAAATTGCATATTCGGGAATGTAAGCACCTGTCAAAAACACTACTTTATATACAAAATGAACGTTTTATATGTTGGGTGTGGCTTAAATTTGATATTAGTCGCATTGGTACACGTCGAAAAACGAATCAGGGAAATATATGGAAAAAGTGTCAAGCAAAAGTATTAAATTTATATTAAGAAAAAATAAACAAAATAAATTTAAAATTTAAAAACAGTTCAATATAAAGAATACATAAATCCAGACTCAAATGCATGACCATACATGCATTAAAGGTGTGTTTTCAGGTGAGAGTACATCCTGCCTCTCGAGAAACTCGAGATGCTCTCGATAGCAGCTCTCGCCAATGGACACCTTCGAGAGCTGCGGATGCTACTGTCCGAGAGCTCTCGTGCTCGAGCTTTATCGCTACAGTGGACACGTATGCCCTCTCCGATAGCAGCTCGCAATGGTCTCTCCGAAATATCTCGCAATAGCCTCTCCGACAGCATCTCACAATGGCCTCTCCGACAGCAGCTCGCAAAGTACAAATTTTGAGAGCAGCTATCGAGAGCTATGCTGTCGAGAGCTAGGCCGAAAATGTAGCACGTTTCCACATTAATAAATCGCCATTTTTATACTCTATGCGATTACCCAAGTGGACACGGTTTAGAGAGTGAATGCAAGAGCATTTTGACGAGATGCTCGCTCAAATGGAAAACCATCTGAGAGTAGCCATAAGTTAACGGGCAATACATCACAATAATAACATTTCAACATCTCGCCATAGTTTCATAAAAATAACCCTAAGACTTTCAGGAAAAGATCAAGGCATACGTCAAATTTCTAGATACAATATATGTAGCTATATAGGAACTGATTTTGTAAAAATAACAGTGGAGATGATATTTCTGAAAATAATATTCGAGGAAGAAGAATTAATGTTAATATATTTTGCCTTTGATTTCAAAGCATTCTTTTCATCGTCTAAATATTATTATGCAGCACAAGTGAAAGCATTAAAAGAAACAATAAAAATGCAAGATTTTCAGCTGTAGATTTTCAACTACGTTTTTTTCTCACGCCGAAAAGCAGCTTACTGTGAAAATATGCAAATCATGACATTCGTATGTATAGAAGATATTAAAAACTGCTAAGATATTATAAAATAATTAAATTCGTACACGAAAAAGTTTTTTATAGTGGTTGCAGTCTGATATTTTTCCATACAGTTGGATAATAATTATTAAAAGTAAGATCTACGTACACTGAGCTCATTTTTATTTAATTTTAAAGAAATATATACTTATTGTGATTCGCAGAATAGCGTGGAACGTACTTTAATTTTCGCCAAATTCATTAAACACATTTCTACGGCAATTTATTAAGTTTGATGAACATTATATAAACGTTTAAAAGCTCCGTTTATGCAATACGTCATTACGTATAAATATGGAGGTTTTTCGAGGGAAAATATGTCCTCATTTTCTAGGAAATGCAACGATGCGTGAATAATGTCAAAATTGATGACAACTCGGATCAGAAGGCAAAACTTGCACGGTTTAAGCTGAAACTAAATTATACAATAAAACGACTTGCGGGGGTAGCGTTTATGAGGCACATCTCCCAAATTTCAACTAAAACCTTGAACCAACCCTTTAATTATTAAATCATTACTTAGAAATGGACAAGGTTCGCATACAGATTGGCAGTGCCATTTGTAGCGTGGTACTATCCAGAAAATCAAAATCTTGTTTTAAAAACAAAAGTTAGCATCGTAAAGATGTGGAGTTACATTTTACGAAATGTAGGACAAACCAAGTTTCATTCAAGATTTTTCTGTTGTCTCCAACTAAGAGTGTCAAACAGCAGCAGTGGTCAAGTCTCAATTTTGAGGTGGATTGTGGATAACGAGCTTGACACTGCCGAGGAAATTGAATTCCAGGCAGGACAATTAGTGTCAGATAACAGAAATTTGATCAAGGAAGGAAATATAACTAGGGATACGGAGGGGTTATCATCGCTATTTTATATAAAAATGTCACAATTTTGAGACAAAGTGCATATTACTCAGCAAATTAAAGCGACAATTTTTATAGCATTTGAGTCCCTAGACACTATTGAATTCGTACACGAGTATTACGAGAAAAATAAGCTTTCAAATTTATTTTTTTGTATAATTCTGCACTTTTATCACCTTTTAGGGAATAAATAAAAAAAAAGCTTCAATAATAAAACACATTGAAGTATATATATTCCATTATTTATACAAAAACCCTGCCTTGAGTCAGGTGTTATTACTATTGGAAGTACTACATGCAAAGTGCTTTCAACATTTTTTTTATAGTGAAACAGAAGAGAAACATTGTTTTTCGATTATTGTCAGCGATATTTTTGTGATATATATATATATATATCTAAAACAATGCCCAGATAAGTTTCAATATTGATTCAGTGACAACGCCTTTGATTCGAGTATAACAAAATCATAGACGAAATTATTCGAGCAAAAATGCATCAGAAGTGCATTTTTCAACAAACATTAAGGTTGACGTGTTTACACGATATTCTACTTTTGTTTCACTTACAAAAGTGATTGTATCTCGGACGTTCAAAATGTTCCCGAGTATGTAAATAAGATAAAAGGTATCATCATCATGTTGTAACATGCTTTTTCAATATATAAAACACGGAAAATCCCAATTGCGATAGTTAAAACTAGATACAATTTATTCAACAGAGTGATATTCCTAGGTAATACTATCTCGATCAACCTTACATATATAAACTCACGCCATTTGTATTAATTTAAATCAGACATATGTTAAGCTATATAGAGTAGAAAGAATTTTTTTTATATAAAATGTCTTCAATGTGGATAATTTTAACTGCCATACTTGTTTGGAATTTAGGTACTACTGTAATTAATACTGAAATTTACTTTGTTATTTACAGTGTATATTTTAATAAAACTTGTAGACCTACTTTTTAAGATTTTTATAAGATTTTATAAGAGAGTGGATAGCTCAGATTTTTAGACAGGGACAGTTTTCATGTGCCCAACAATAAAATGTGTCCTGTGGTATTTGACAGGTTGTATTTTCATCAGTTGACAATTACTATGTCTTCATACAATGGCTTAAAAAAATTTCTTTTACCATACAGGGTGTGCCCTAGGTCAAAAAGCAGGATTTGTGGACGAGCCAAAGGACACCAGTCTGCACAAAGGACAGAAGTCACAGAATGGTGAGCGTGAGGGGCCATTCAAAAAGGACGTCCCCGAAATTCTTTCAAAAATTAAACTCTTCCCTATCCACACGTTGTTCATTTTGGCCCAGACATCCCTCCCTCTTGAGGACGTCCTTTTTTAACGGTCCCTTGCTGAGTTAAGTTTCTGGACCCAATAAGTTAATGCTCGCTGCAGTCACATACATTTAATACAGGGAGTGAGAGCCCTTATGACCATATTAAGAAAGGACTGATTTTTTTTCATGAGGGACCAATCATAAAATTTTAAACCTTTTGATAAAACTTTTCATAAAACTTTATGCAATTGTAGAACTACAAGAGCCAGTGATTACAGTAAATGGTAAGCAAATTACCAACGGTTCCACAATAGATTGGGATACGTATACAGTACCACCGAAGATACAGTGCTGGTCGGTAGGAAGTCCTTCAGCTGCTCAACTTAACTGGACATTGGGCTTAAGGCAAAATCAACTGAATGGTACATATCATGAATTCACATACCCCTTAATTAACGTTAAGATAGTCACCGCTGTTTTACTACTGAATAACGACGAAGTTATGTCAGGCGTGCACACGCTCACCTGTGTGGCAAATCACGAAGATTATGAGTACAGCCACAATCTCGCGGAAAACAAGTAAGCTTTTTTTGAAAAAAAATATTGCTTGAGATAAGAAATACAAGTCAGTGCATGTCAAACTTTTTCCCACTCAAGAGTCAACGTCAGCTGTAAAAATCGTGTCAAAGAATAATGAGGGGAAAATCATTCAAACGATCTTGGCAAATGAAGAAGACGTCACATTGAGTTGTTACACTAATGGCTTCCCTGCCCCTCAATTGAGTATAATGTCGCGATTAGACTGCACAGATACTTGGAAAGTTGTCGAAACGTACGAGAACAAGTGGACAGTGGACTCTACAATCTCACCTCAACAAGCACAATTTGCATGTGTGGTGTCCAACAACGACGATTACCAAATCAACACTTCGGACATCATCGAAATTAAACGTGAGTTTAAAATATATATTACAATATTTGGGGAAATTCGTTGAAACAAATTCTGCAGGAATTCTTCCCACGATGCATACGAGTACAAAATATCAGTGAAAAAATGAACAAATGTCGAGTTATACAGACGTTAAATACAACTGTCTCCCCCTTTATTTTCAGCATCGTCCACGTGTGAGAAGGGAAACTTTGAAAGCCTCATTTCCTCACATCATAATGCCAGTTCCAATGAAAACTTCAAATAATAATCGCAACAGCTGCACACCCTGTATTATAGTTGGACGCGGATACCAAGTTTACTTATATTTTCTCTCGCTCCGAGTACTCGAAATGTTCAGAGAATCCGGCTTAATAAATAAATAACTCGTGTAGATGGGAATCAACAGCAAATACCGTGCTACAAGTATTCTGGTTTTAGCGAACTAATTCTGGGTTAACGAATCCTCATCCGGGAACTTTTTTTTCGGATTTTGACTTCTTGTTAAAACCTCTTAGCGAATATAGAGGATGAACATCAAACAGAGTTCGAGGAGTCCAAAAGGGCTTCCAATTAATTCCCAATCACATTTAAGCACCGAAATGCTTAATGAAAAACAATCTAATACAACAATTAGTGTACAACTATCGATTCAGCACTAGCTCAGAAATAAAAAAGCACTAATCTTATACAATATAAAGTAGATGTAACTTCGTGGTCACCTGAATGGAAAACTACTGAAATTTTCCACGTATACAACATCTAAAATACTTGTGTTTAACATTAATTTCAAGTATATTTCACGACTTTTCCCGACATACTTGATTTACAAGGCTGTTGCACCCTGTACATGCAGGAGATTCTTCATTAAAATAGATGTAAATTTTGGAGTTTTCAAGAGCATACATATTAAACTGTAAATGTTTAATACCAATAATAACCGTAGAATGTATATAAAAACAATTGAATTGGTAAAATGCGTGTTTAGAATTTCTGTTGCACCCTGTATTCGCAATAAATGCAGTTTATTCGGAATGGCTTTACAGAATATCAGATTATTTCAGAGTACGTGATCATGCGCTTATTCACAATATCAGAGTACTATGGAAACAGAAAATCCATTTTCCCTCTTATATAAATTGCAAAAAAAAAATGAACGCTGCACTACTTTCGCTATTAAAAGTTAGAAAATATGATAATATAAAAAGTCCATAGCAGCTTTGTCAACTCACCGTATGAATTTCTTCTTCTAGAACTAATTACACGTACCTATGAAAGTGTTGAATAAGATAGAAAGCAAAGGATATAAAAGATATTGAAAGAATTATGTGAATAATTTATTTAAACATTATTAAGAAGTTAAGAGAAACCGAATGGAATTCCTATTTTCCGAAAACCAAGAACAATGGAACGCACGAAAAGCACGAGACCAGAACACAAGCACGCGACTGTGACGTCACGAATGCACCTCTGCACGTGCGCAAGCTCCATGAAATGTGGTGTGGGGATGTTAGACCAAGTTGCTGGTGACTGAGTCCTAGTATTGTACTCATAACCGCATTGCATGTTTTAAATCTTCTTTGAGATCCAAGCAGAGTGGATATATTCTTCTGCATGCGTCCACTCCAATATTTTGTCCTTCCACACTAGTTTCCACCGATTCTGCTCTTGCTTTGAAGAGGAGATTACTTTCTTTACTATTGTCACATAACTTCTTTGTTAAAGCTGTCAGTATGTTTGCAGGGTTATACATGTATGCTTTTTTTAAATCTTTGAAAAACTTTTTTGAAATGTCTTGTTAGCGGATGAAGAAGATTGGTGAAGTCCATATAACTTTGGATATATATTCTCAACAAAAATGACATTGCCAGAAAGTCATAGCCAAACGATTGGTTGGTTGTTTGGTTGGGCAGAATTTTAAGGGCTCAAAGGCAACTTAGGCTAAAAAAGGGCTCAAAGGCAACTAAGGCTAAAAAGGGACCAAAGCCAAATGATAGGTATAGCAACTTAAAATGACTATTAAATGACTCTTAAGCCACCAGAGGGTGCTGAATCGGAATATGGATAACTACATACATACACGTAGGGCTTAACCAGTGATAACTAAGTACTGAGCGTCTGTACGGAGCTCCTTATGGGACGTAGTTTACCGAGACATTTCGTTTCACTACCGCTTTTGTCTATTTTCGTTATATTCGGTATACAAGATGCTCTAAAGAAATTCCAACAATTTTGTCCTAGACGTATTTTCATGTTTGAAATTATGTTGCAGGCGGTGCCTTTTAAGATTTATCGTGGCGCAAAGTAGGCTTAAATTGTTGTCGCGCTCGGCACGAGCAACAATAAACTATTACGCTATCGTTGTTATTGCGCATTTTTGCACAGAAAATGTAATAAATATGCGCTCAGGAAAGGGATTTCGTATTTCCCCTACGTAATAGCCGAGCGCAGGGGGTTATCATTTATCTTGCCTAATAATTATACGCGACAATTTCAACCAAATAGTCTCCTATCCGAGAAGATTTTAAACTCAAAAATGGCTCTATCGTATATTGCTGCGAGAATTAAGGGGGCTGAACGTATAGAGATCCTCCTTAAAATACCTCTCCCAAGAATCCCGGAAGAACAAAGCCCATGAAATAAGGATCAACAATAAGCCACATTTATATTGTAGTTCATCCGAGCGAAGAAAAACAACGGAATATAAGGCAAAGTCAGCGAGACACTTTTCAGTCTCAGTCATTTTAGTACATGAAAGAAATTAGCGTAGAGCTTTACTAAGAAAGCTAAAACAACGTTTCTTATATGAAACACGGTTGGGTGCCCATTTATATGCACACGAGATATTCTTGCATTAAATTACAGTGCGGGAAGAAGTATAGAGGTAAACGAACTCGGAATCATCAATTCTGGAAAAATGAAGTTTTCTTTATTATTTGTCACGTCCAAGTTTCAGTCAATGATGACCCGGGTGAAAATGGTGCTCATCCTTACTGGGGATAAGTAGACTTTTTGGAAAAATAACCCGAATACCTTTTTTGTGACATACATACTATGAAAATACCCAACGCATACGCCGTGTGTTTTTTCCAAACAATGAACATATTGCAACGTGCATGAAATCATAATTGGATATTTGACTACAAACTAGAAATGGCTCATCCGTATACAAATAATGCAGGTTTATATTCAAATGCGTTGCAATTAAATGAAACGAATTTGCCTACGCATATTTTCAAATGTATAACATTGAATCAAAGGAAATCATCGATTTCCGCAGGAATTAATTATTCGTAGAGCAGTTATTTGAATGTCAATTGTGCATACTTACATACTGCGCATAAGTTTAAACTAACGTTTCATAAAACTCTATATATTAAATTGAAAAATCTTCAAAATTGTATACTTCTCTGAAAAACAAGAACAATAGAACTCTCAAAAGCACGAGATCAAAAACAGCACGTGCATGTTCTAAAAATGCACGTGACTGTGACGAAATGTGTTCGGAATGTGTATTATTTTTAATTCGAAACCTCTATTGTTTAACGGCAAAACCACGAATTATGATAAAAAGCTACATAAAAAAACAGCATCCTGCCTTTGAACTAAAAAGTATAAATATAGGGTAAGAAGCTCGAATTACTAATTCATACTTAATGTTCAAGTAGTGTTGATGCGTTAATAACCAACGTTAATAATCATTTACAATCATTTGCCTCATTTACAATTAGGTGTTCTCGCATTATTTTTGTCAATATTCGGACAGCATTCAATATATAATCATCTACATTTTTAACGACACATCAAGGTGTAATAACGTATCTTAAAACAGTGAAAGTTAAAACAGCACGCGTGATATTAACTTTTCAAAAATTAAAGCATGTCTTGAATATTATACAAAATCTACAGTACATTTATAAAAGTATACTAGTATATCCATGTATATGTCCAGATGTGTCCGATTTCCGTTCTAGCCATACGATTTTTTCACCCTGTATACAGCCAGAGATGGCTAATCCTGATATTGAAATTCATTTAATTTTCATGCATAAACTACATTTTGTAGGCATTTCCACGGTTATGTTATCTTTAATGCTAATCTCGCTGTTTCGATACAAAATGTACACGTTTAAGCGCGAGAAAATTGATGCTCAGCCTGATCAGGCAAGATTTCTACGTCTAATTAGCCCCGAGAAGGATATTCATTCCGGTGCCTTACTTCTACATCAACGATTTAATTTGCCAGGAGATGATGATAATAACAGTCATATAGATCTTTACGAGCATGCAACAATATGCTCGCTTCAGCGCCCAATATTTCATTAAAAATATATAATAAAAATGATGACGTCATGGTACTGATGCACACATTTCTTTTTCAGGCTCCAGAAATCATTTTTCTTAGGCTTAAATCACACGTCAGTGGAAATCGTTGATTAAACCGTGCAATATATAAGTTGAATAAGCATGATGGATACTATATCGCAATAAGTAAGAGAAAAATTCAAATTTGTTTAATTTCAATGACAATATGGCGGATGCTTTTGAATTCTTTAAGGGGAGTTTCTTTTCACTTCTTAAGCCTTCTTAAGCCGACTGAGACTTTTATTGAAGGAAATGCGCTATAAATCAGGCTCGTTGCACGTTTTTGCATCGCTGATAAAGTGAAATACTGCGGAAAGATTTGTCATTGCTTTTGCATTGCAAATCTCGTTTTACGTACGTACAAATCACTCTCTCTCTTATTTAGACTGCTCTATTAAGCTGCAGTTTGTTTTTTAAAAGGCCGTCTTTGAGGGTGGAAAAACTGTATATGGATATGCATGGGCAATATATAGCCATGTGTAGGTCATAAATATCCATGTATGTATCATATTTTGTCAATGAGGTCATGATGCGTCGACATGCCAGCAGACCCCCTCCCCCCTCCTCTTGAGGACGTCATTTCTGAATGGCCCCTTAGCCATCAATGGGCCATATTAAAAATACAGTATACTGGTCACATAAAACTGCAATGGTCTACACAAAGTCAAGTTTTCACCATGTATGACATGTTTCTTCCATCAATTAAGATATGATGTACTGAGATATGTTAGCTATATGTTCGTACATATGGGTATATCCGAATAACTATTTATGGACAGGTTGGCAGGTGCATAAATGACCATATATGTCCAACTGTGTCCAATTTCTGTTCTGTAGTCATATATAGAAAAAAGCCATAAATGTCCATATACATGACCCATATATGATATTTTCCACCCGGGAAGGATTTTAATTTATTAAAGTGTTTAATTTTATTTTTGACTTATTTGAAAGTAAGTTTGTTTTGCGCAATCTGTGCTTATGTCCATGCATTATTACTTTCGTGCCCATACAGACTTCGCTTCTTCTTGGCAACAGCTTTCTGGAATAGGCCCTATCGTTAAATTATGAATCTCAATTTAAGCTTGGCGCAATCTAATTAGCGAACAGATAGTCGGTATTATGTGGGAGATAGCGGCATATAGAAACCCTACTCCGACGATGCACAAATTAAGTAGTTTTTATGGAGGATCGCCGAAGTCCTCCGTTATTGCGATGGCCTTGGCCGTGCATTTTTGCGTGTGTGTGTGCAGCATTTAGCTAATCTTATTATTGGAAAGGAGACTCATCGAAGTTAGTAGAAAATTACATCTGCAGCAAGGCATTGCAGTACATACTTGCAGTCGTACTTGTACAACCAATACTTCAAATGGTCAAAATTTCCAATTTAGCTGCTGTGTAAACATTATTATTTCTACAAACATTACATTAATAAATAATAAATAAATATATATTTTTAAAAAAAAGCTGCGTTATCTAAAAAAGTTGTTTCGATACAATTGACGAAAACTTGTTTTTTTTTTATGGCGACTCTGGATCTAAACTTTGAAATTGAATATATAATGTATCTGCTAAAACATACACAGGGTGGGCAGGAAATAAACATACATTACAAATCATCTATGAATTTTACATATGTATATACAGGGTGGACCAGAATTCCTAGCCACCCCACTTTATTTTTTCTTAAATTTTATAGTTATGAAAATTCTGTTAATGCGGTTAAATAGGAAGTCACGTGTGCTCTATCCACTAATGTTGTTAGATTTTAACTACGTCATTGGATAGAGCAAACGGGACTTCCTATTTAACCGCACAGAATTTTCATAACTATAAGATTTAAGAAAAAAAAGTGGGCTGGTTAGGACTTCTGGTCCACCCTGTATACGTATATTATATTATTTACTGTGAATATGGAAAGCTGTAATATAGTTAGTAAAAATGGCTGACGGAAGTGAAATTGCACACGATAGATGAAGAGTAAAGACCAATCGTTTTGAACAAGACATCCAAATCTTGGATTTTAGCTGAAATTTTCACCGAATCACATTTTAGTTAAAAGCAGAAGCCGTGGAGTTAATAACGCAAACTGGTTGATTTTGCGAGTACCAAACCGAGCAACAGATTGTACATTAGTTTAAATGAAGGAAAAGTGCAATTCACCCACGCAATTGCAACAGACAGTAGCAACACATGCTGCCCTTAGTAAACATATCCGAGAGGGAGTTGTACAGGGTGCTGCTCAATGCCTGTTTTTGATCGATTATTTTGAACATTGACACCATTACGGCGAATTACAAGGGCAATACAAGCTGGAAAGTCTGCTGGAAGATTGTTCCTGTAGTAATGAACACTAAAGCTCGAGCTTTACCGAAAGTAGCTTCGGGGGGATTTATTCGGAGATAGTGCGCTGCTGTCTATTGACGTCACGACCAATAGAAGTTCGCGCTGCTTGTAATGCGATATACACAAAAGTTTTCCAAAGCTTTTTCAAATAAAAGATGAAATTTCATCTAAAGTTATTGATTGTGTACGGGGTTATTAGTCTCCTGGCTAAGGTTTATAATAATGTTGGTAGAAGTTCTAAAGGCTGAAAACATGCATGACAAATGATTTAGACGAGCTTAGTTACAGTTAATGAAGTAGTCATATGCAAACGAAATTATAATAAGAATTTGGTTTCTGTGTTTCTATACCATGTTATTCAATGTTGCTTCAAAATTGTACAGTATGGCTAGACCATAAAGTGACCCCCACCTGGGCTTAAATGGCCATATAAGTGCGCGCATGGTCAAATGTATTCGCGTATGTTTGGTATGGTCATGTGACATGAACATGGCTATCCATACATGGCTATACAGTCGAACCCGCTTAATTGCACAGCGACCCGGAAAGCCCAAAATGTACAATTAAGCGGTTTATGCAACTATCCGGGAACAATTTTACACATATAAGTAGTATACGTGGGGCTTGCAGAATATGTGCATTTATCCGGTTTGTGCAATTAAGCGGGTTCGACTGCATACATAATCTATATGGCTGTCCAGAGCCATATATTACCTCCTAAAAGAATTTCCGCAAAATAACAATAGAAATGGCAATCAACGATTATACATTAAAGTTTGGTGCAAGCCCTTAATTGCGTAGGATAGCAAACATCTCTATGATGCATTTGTTGCACCCTCGTCAAATGAAAAAGCAACAGCTGTTGTTGTGCCTTTTGACATTTAATATCTAAGAAAATGTTGGTGATAAATTAACCAAACTTTGGGTATTGCATCCTCGTTGAGTTAGGGTTTTGACCTCTTCGGAGTGGCCTAACGATTAAACTACGTCGCCAGTTATATTGCTCGAAAAGAGGAACGTTAATGCTAGATTTAATGGCTATTAAAATGGTTTCAGCTCTCATTGCGCTATATGTGTATGTACAGGCTGCAGTTGCGACAGATTTTAATCTGCAATTCCAATTATTATTACTTACACGAACCTACATCACGAGTATCGTAAACACATCTACTGGCAGCGGTCAAGTTTCACAATCTATGAGGCAAATTACAAAATGTGGTACGGAGTAAATATTTCTTAAAACTTTATAGCATATTTGAAAAAGTCTATATATGCCAGAAATTGGACACATCTGGATGGCCATATAAAGGGCATGCGTCTTGCATATACATGAACGGGGGGAGGAGGGGCATTCAAAAAGGACGTCCTCAAGAGGGGGTAGGGGGTGTCTTCTGCCATGTGGACACCATGTGGACAGGGGGAGGGACGCCATCTTAGACGTCAACTAATAGTGCTATTGGCAGCAATACAGGTGCGATACATGTCATATACGGTAAAAATATGACTAAATGGACTATATGTAGATCATTATAGTTTTATGTGGTCAATACACTTATATTTTAAATACCGCCCAACGATGGCTAACGATGGCATTAAATCAGTACCCTACAGTCGGCAAATGAATGTCAGCTAATTATGGTCCCCACACGGCCCAATCAAGGACCGAATTTGGTCCAAATATAACTTTTAGACTTTAGTGCTTTTAGCAATTTAAGACTGAATATTATAAAAACCTTTTAGATGTCTTTTTCAATAAATAATTGTACTACCGGATGCACAATCAATACAGAATGCAAACAATACTGCATCCCACAACTACACTATAGTTTTGGCGTTACCAGGAGTACACGAATCTTCTTCACCCAATTGGCAATTTGTTGCCCCATTTTATTTCGTTTTCACCGAGTATCAGCCTTAGAAAATCCCACGAATGAGATTTATAGAATGAGATCCACAATTCAGACCTACTTTCGCGTCATTATTTTCACTTTCTCAAAATTTAGCGCTACAGAAACTTTTATTGACCCACATTGTCACCTCGCATCGTTGACTGAGTAAAAAAAAAAGCTAGTTTCAAACTACCCTCCGAATACCCTTTGACGATGCTTTTAATACGATAATGAAACGAGGCAACTAAATCCTTCAAAAATACGACTCTAGAGGGTCACAAGATGGCTGACTCGCCATTACCGTCGGATCCACTCCACTAAGCTGCCCGCACAAACGAGCCATTTTCCGGATAAATGACGCAATTCTGAATTGTAAGGGATTCTCTACTTGTCTTTCACCAGTAGTAAATTGGATTTTTTCCTTCCCCTGTAGCAGTTACTATTCTGTAAACATTTTCATCGGGAAATTCGGAGTCCTAGCTTTCCATGGGATCAATCTTCGAGACACAGCTAGTGTAGGAGCTGATAACCAAACGTATCAACGCCACGGTCGGATGAAACCACTCTTGCCTTATTCGATGATTACTGATGTAGATAACTTGTATCTTGTTTCTGCAACACGCATTGTTATTCAAGAGCCAAGTTGCTGACGAGAGATTAAAATATAACCGACCGGGTGGAAGATACACAAATATCCCCAGCCATGCACGAACATGTATGGCTAATTAATTCCTAATATGGCTAGACCAGAAATGGCCAGATAAGTCCATATACATACGTCCATGTATGGTTCATCAGTTGCTAATCAGTGGCAATACGTATATGTCACTTATACATGGTTTAGTTTATTGATAATAGATGAATGCTATAATAATCTGATAATAATCAGTTGCTAATTAAGGCACAAATCGCCCATCATTTGTCAAATATGGTACATATATGGCGATATATGACCCATCAAGGGTCAAGTACAGCCCATACATGGTTGTATATGAGCCATACATCATTATATATAGCCCATCAAGGGTTAAATATGGCCGTTACATGGCCTACACATATACAGCCATATATGGCCCACACATGTCCATATACAACCCATACATGTCCAACATCACTAAACAACGTTGGCTCAATGTATTTGCCAGTGGCGGCTCGTATCTAAAATTAGTGGGGGTGCTGCGGGAGCGACAGTGCTCTCTCTCCTTCTCAGCCTCGCGTGCAGCTTCCTATGTGCGCACGCGCACAACAGTCAAACTCCACGCCGCTGGAACTGTGAAGCACACAGTTCCATACAAAGATTTTTGTATAAAATGGGGGTCCCCCAGTGGGGGAAGTCTAGATAGGTGGTGCTGCAGTTTCACAGTGCCTACAGTGTATACGCGAGCCGCCACTGGTATTTGCCTAACTAATATATGCATCGATCGGTGTGCCAACCACTTCCAAACCAATGTTCACCGGCTTGCAAAGATGTCAGCTTACTCGGGTATCTAATTTTTTAGTAAATAAACCGCCATGGCAGCTCACGTCTTCACAATGGACATTCATGTGTCCAGCGCCCTCTACTAACCCCTTTGTTTTCAAATTATCCACCCTTTACGATGAGCTTATTTGCTATTTAATTGTTTGCACGGGTCGTCCGCTTATTAATTAGCTTCGTATGTCAAGAAAATGAGGAGGCAGCTAATCAACTTTGGCTTAACTTTTAATTAATTCAGGAACAACACGATAAAAGGGAAGCCGAATTAGCGACGAGCCTGATTAAGGTCGCGATGCAAATTTTTTGAAAAGACAACGCAAATATTATGTTTGTATTTCTGCTTCGGCGAATTTTTGTTCCAGTAAGGCTAGGGTTAATTTTAAAAGTTAGGTTGCACCAAAATGCGACAAAATGCGACCGCGACTATATTAACGGACGATTAAATCAAAACTATAAGTTTGGCGCAACACGTTATAGCACTCGCCCCCCACCCAACGACCTTAATTCAAAAAAGAAGTCCAATTAGACGGCACAAATCTAAATTACGACGAATGGCTTACGTTTGGTCCATTACACAACCGTAGGAAATCGTCGCAGGATTTTAGGCCCAACTGCGACGTTCCTAATTACACCCTTAATTGTTTTCAGAATGAAAGACAGAAGCAGTAAGTGAAAATAATTCGTAATTCAGTTAATCTTTGTGCCTCTACAGTTGCTTTAATAAGGAAAGCAAATAAGGAAAAAACAGCCTTTCTTCTATCCTATTAAAATTAAGCGAACTTAGCTCCAGGTTCTTCCCATTTGGCTCGATTAATTCCAAATCTCTCCCCTGACTCGAGTACCCATCGCAAATTTGCGATCGCTTCAGCGAGTATTGGCAAGACGTCTATGTTCGCAACTCGTCATCCCATTCACACGCTAATTTCGGTTGATATATTTTATTTTGCAAGAGGTGCATGATGGAGAAAATCGTGAAACTACCCAGGTGGAAAAACCCAACATGGGCCAAGAATTGGACATGTCCGGTCAGGTGTGCCTATATATATAGTTTCCAGCTATGTCCATGATATGGCCACATACCCAGTCAAATATGAAAATGTTTGGTCATATCTAACCATGATTCATAATTAGCATTTTATTATGCATATGTGGTTCCTCAGTAACTAATTATGGCTCATATATGGGTCATCAGCACCTTTTAAAGCCCATACATGGCTATATGACCCATCATATTGGCAAGATATTGCTTAAATACATGACTAAATATGGTCCATACTTGGTCCAACAGTGGCTAATTAAGGCACATGTATTAAACATTATTGGCTAAACATGGTCCATCGAGGGACCAAATAAGACCTACATATGGCCATATAAAGCTTTTTCATCCCGGTCAGTACTTTATAGACATTGAATAATGCAGTAAACTGAAGCTTATGAATATGAAAACTATAAGCTTAAGCTCTTGAACATGTAGTAAACTTAATCTACATAAGGATTAGAAATTCAAACTTAATTCTGGGGCTACTTTGTGGTTATGACTTTTACCCACTCTTCCAGATGGACATTAGTCGTAATTAATAAAACATTTTGTGCATCCGTTAACATCAAACCGCTATAACTAAACCACTTGGTTAAAGTTGAAGCTGTTTATACAAATATTCTCATTATATTGACCATAATACTGCGTAGTTAAATAACATAACACTACACCGAAATGCATCGTCAACAGAAAACAATCATTAGACAAGCTTAAAAGTTAGAAATTGCCGATTGTTGGGGGAAACAATTAAGATTGGAGACTATTAACTCGCGCATGGATACACGAACACATTTTATTGCTGCAGTAAACTTAAAAGATCAGCTTTTTAAAACGCTGACGAAATCATAAAATACATTCGAGATAATGAACAATTTGTTTTAGCTAATTAAACATGAATAGCTTTGCACATTTTTTTTTTCTTTCGTAAAATCTTCAAATTGGATTTTGTTTTAAATTTAAAATAATATGTCAAATAAGTGATACCAACAATTTTTGCCATGGCAATATATAGTATATGCTTTTCTGCATTTGGCACAATCTGTATTAAAATTGTACAATTAGTGCCTATGCCATTTGTCTCCATTAACTTTTCCAGTTAAAAATCGTTTATAGGCCGAAGGGCAGCCACACGATTAACGAAGCAGCAATGCATGATTTAACGTGAGGTCTAAAATAAATCCTTTTGCATAATTGATTGACAGGCGAAATAAATGCTATTGGACAAACTACGGACCCTGAAACAGCACTTTACGGTTTTGTCCCCCTTTACCCAGAATCCCATTCACGCTATCAGGCTCATGTGCATTTCGAAAAAAAAATCTGCTGTTGATCCCATCAACGGTGGTTAAATGTCTAATATTTAGTTGAGTCTTCCTTCACCTTTTGTTGTTTATGCGATAAACTTGTAACAAATCTCTACAAACGTCTCATGGTCAATGGACAGTTTGAGCATGCCAACGTCTTTATACTTACCTTAACTTTAATGGCGGGAAGGGAGAAGCCACGCATTGAACTACCCAATGAACTAACTGAACGTAATGGGTACGCGTGTGTGGTTCTTCCCTTCCCGCCATTAAAGTTAAGGCAAGTATAAAGACGTTGGCATGCTCAAACTGTCCAATATATGGCATCAGGAACCCTTTTGCCTTCTTGCCTTCCTCTGAGATTTGACGAGAAACCTTACTGGTCCACTATAAACATACATTATAAACATTCTTTCCCTTAGAACTGCTTTTAAAAAAAGTTAATCAAAACATGCCAGAATAAATAGGTTAACGAGTATTAATTTGTTAAAGGATTTTATGGTTTCCAGTATAAAAATGTATAGTATAGTTGAATTTTATCAGCAACATTATGCATTTGTCAAATAATGAATTAAGAGCCCATAATTCTAAAAAAAACACGTAATTGGCTAAACCTTCGGGTTACGTAAGTTGGCTGTTGGGCCAAAGAATAGGTGACTTTAAATGAGAAATTATGTTTTAGGGCCTCCGGAGCGACCATAAAATCGTGTTCTAACGATATCTTAATTGCCACGTAGGCAATTTTACGCCAGACCGTAGAAAGAAAGTTGGGAGGACGTTAAAGCTCTATCATAAATTTGAGCTAAAATCTTTCTTCTGCCTTCTCACGAAATGTGAAAATTATATAGCAAAGGCCAACATCGCATCATAAGTTTGCTTATGTATCCCTTATCTCAAATGTTTTCACTTCTGATAAATAATAAAAAAGTTGTTAACAACCCAGTGCACGAACTCTTGTTGGATTTTAAGCAAAAGTCACATTAATTTACTGCTAAACACTTGGGTGACTCGTAGAAAACAAATATTTGGCGAATGGGCCATGCACCATTAGCACTTTTACAAGTAGTACAGTGCAGAAGCCAGATAGAAATTTCATTAAAATAGACAACAGATAATCCCTGCTGAATCATATTAAACACATAATACCACGTAATTATTTGTCGTCATATTCAGTAATTTGTCTGGTTAAGTGTATATATTTTTATAATTTCCAGATTTTATTAATATACAGGAATGTTGGTAAGTCAAATCATGCAAGTATGGGTCATAGTTCGCGAATATTATGGGCTATATTCATGTACGGACCATATTTAGTTGATTATGGGCCAGATACATACTTTTCTAATCCAAGGATGAGCCATACTGGAAATACCGTACAGTCGAACCCGCTTAATTGCACAGTGACCCGGCAAGCCGAAAATGTGCAATTAACCGTCTTATGCAATTATCCGGTCACAATTCCATACAAAAATTAC